>CAJDSM010028025.1:0-11508 GCA_903981925.1 Ostrea lurida
TTCAATGATGTCTTCGAACGATTTAAATTAATTTGCGCATAATTTCTTACGACATAAACTAAATAAGGGTTATTTACGCTGATTATAAGCCACAAACCGTTGGATAAGTTATAAAGTGTGAACACGTTTTAAACCTGACTCTTAAAAATCGATCGATTGTGAAGAGAGAGATCCTGTTACTCTTCACTGATATTGTTATCTTTAAATTTGGACATTAAATTGAACATGAGCAAAAAGTATGAAACGAATTTTACCTTCATGTACTTTTAAATCAATGTGGATCCGTATCACTTTTTTGTATAGTTTGGCTATGAAAAAGCCACGAATGCTTAAACAAAAAATATACAGGTTCATCAGTATTTTATTGTCATTATTTAATCTTTTTATGATATAGACTTTGTTGTTAAGGGGTGAAGAGATTCGAATTATTTTGAATGAAGGAAGTTAGGTCTAGGCAATTGTATTTAATCTTCAACTAATCTACTCGAATACTTTTTTGTCTCAACCTTAATCTTCAGAGTGACGTTGAATCAACGATATATGTCGACGTCGGTTCAATTAACAAGATTCAAACATTCTTTCAACGTCGATTCAACGGTCGAATCGGACGGTTGTGTTCAACGTCCGATTATCGACGTGCGTTCAATATTAACAAATGCAAACATCTTTCAACGTCATTTCAACGTTGACAAAGCAATGTTGATCAACGTTGAAATCCGACGTTTTTCAACGTCAGATTTCGACGTCGGTGTGCAATTAAACAAAATCAAACAATTCTTTCAAATCGAAATGCATACGTTGGTTCAAAGTTTAAGTACTTGTAGTTTTTGGCAAGGTTAGGGTTCTCTAACAGTATAGTTGGAATTTCAATTACACTAAATTGTGCTCCTTTATTAGCTGCCTATTCTTATATTCTTTTGAGGCAAAATTATTCAAAAGCTATTCATGACGAAGAAATATCTTTGCAGTGACCTTTAAATCAACAATTTCGATATTTAGATCGTTTTTATCTCTCAATAATACATGGATTCCATTCATATGTCGCTTTCATAATCCCAGCGACAAACATAAAGGGACCACAGAAGTCTTCGGTATGCTTCAGCACGGGATATTTTATTGACTTGACAGCAAACTAACTACTCACTTTTTAATGACAAACGAGACGATTTCACGCTTCGTCATCGCTCAACTTCCATATTTATATTATGAATTTCATCTCACCTGCATATATCATGCATGTCTCTCTGGCTTGTCGTATACGCCAAGAAGCTTGTTCTGTCGCATGAATGAGTTTTTTTTGGAATCGAGGCAGGCTACTTACAGATAATGTTGTTGTTTCAGGGGTTTCAGCAGATACGTTTTAAGCAACATTACTTATCCTATGGTCGTGTATAACATTTTAGAATTACCAATATTGGACTCATTAGTCCAATGCTTGTTGACGTGTTCCTTTCGGCCATTTGTTGGGCCGTTATCTCACAGCACGATTTAACTACGAGTGTTCCGTTTACGTGATCCAGATTATAGGGTCACGGCGGGTTGACTGGTCAACAGGGGATGCGGCATCCTCATAGGCACTGCTCCAACTTCTGGTGTGTCAGGAGTTCCTTTTGCCCAACTTCTTGTTTTTTGTATTCTATTTGGGGCTTTGCGAGATACTGTACTATGCTAATTTTGCCCACAATTTGAATTCTCTATTTCTACTGAATTAAGGGTTAATTACTTTGATTTTCTTTCGTCTTTTCTGTTCACTTTCATTCCACACTGAAATATATAGATTTTACAGTATACAATCTAGTTTAATGTCCTGAGAGTTAAAGACCGGATGTTTCCCGAGGTACTGGAACAGCTCATGGGTTATATTGCCCGAGGCCAGTTGTTTGAGGGCAATAAACACTTTTGAGCTGACCTGTACGGGGAATTATGTTGCTATATTGACTTAAAGATTCAGAGAGGAATATCGTCACTCTTTTTTCATTAGCTGGTGAGCCTTGAGCACTGACAATGTTGTATGAAACATTTGCTTCCACGTTATTTATGCACTCTAACTTTTATTTAGTGACATGTGTATAATTTTCTAACTGTCACTGCGTGTTTATTTTTGTTGTTTATGAGTCATATTAACCGTAACAGCAACCTTTCACTTGCTTTTAATAGACTGTGTTATCAGCAAAGAATAACAATTATGTGTACATGCTTTCTATGCAGTGACCGAAACTGCTTTGAAACCTTTTCATCTTCCAATCCTGTGTGATTCATTTCCACGCCAGTCTTCATTGCCAATCCAAAAGTTATTGGGGCATCCCCACTTCGCCAGTCGGAGAGTACAACCAGTGCGGAGTCATGTCCCTCATCCAAGAGGAACCGGCCTTCTTCGAGCTCTGGTCAGTTCCACCCAACCATATCACTTGAGGTGGAGGATAAAAGAGTCAATTGTTACAGTCATAGGAAGGATAACATTTGTGCATTTTCTATAGAATTTGATTGCAAAAATTTGCAAATACTACTACGTCTGAATTGTTTTCCACAAAGTAACTATCCCTCTTGCGCGTTGATTTATGTATGGGGAAACGTAAGGGGGTCACTTATACTTATATCAGGGATATATTTCAAACTCTCTTACATGGCGTGGAAAACCAAACTTGGTACAAATATTAATTTCCCTGATCATTCCCATATTGTCATGAAAGTTAGATTTTTAGATAAACAAATTTACCATATACAACAATCCACTTTTGAAGACACACGAAGAACGTATCTTTCGATCAAGACCGCCTGGGGACGCTGCAATTGGTATATGGAATGCTTTGGTAATGCACAGAAATGTATAGAATTTATATTTTTCCAATGCACAAGACGTAAAAGAAGTCATGGGTATCGGTTCATATCAAGGATCAACAGTAAAGGATATCACTCTTCGCTCACTTTACCTTACGTCAGCCAACAATTAGGTCCCCATTAATCGCACAAAAACTTTACTCTGTTCCATGTGAGCGTTCTTGAACAAGTTTTTGAAGATACCCAAGGTAGACACACTTGAGATATTTCAACACCAAATATTAGATGAATTGGTTATGAGGGATGTTCCAATGCACAGGCTATTTAAAACCACCACATGTTCCTGAAGTAATCCCTTCCGAATGCTTTGCCGCTTGGTTTCTTGTTGAAATCACTGAAGTGAAGAATGATGCCGTAAACTAAGCACACATCTTCGTCATAAAAAAGTTCATCCTGATATTCCTGCATATTTGTCAATTCAGTCTCCACCCGCCTTTCCTACAATCATACTTCAACGATTTGTGCATCAAAACGTTTTAACATACAAGCAAAAACTGTGCGTGTCTAGATATTGATTAATATTAAACTTAATCCGACCATTGTTTTCTTCTATTGAACTTAGTCCGAACTGCATTAGTCATTACATGATGATGTGTAAATATAATTGAAAATGAGGCTCTAATATCCCTAATTTTAAAAGGTCTATTTAGAGAACCTCGGTCAGTTTAGATTACGAGACAGAGCATCTGTATATATGTTGAACATATTATGGAGACGATCGGTCAAACTATAGAAGAAGAGAACTTGATACCTTTATCAAATGGATTAAAATGTGATCAAAAAATATTGAACTCCCGTATGTAAACATACGTAACAAAGCCCATACATTTTATATCTTCTGTGTTTCTAAACGGAAGTGTCGATGAAATTAGATAGGTTTACAAGTAGGAATATGTTCTTGGTTTCAAGCCGCGATAAAGCCTTGAACAATATATTGTTGGTCTGTTAAGGCTCATTCATACACTGCATTCTAAACGAACTTTGTTATTAACTGCCACATTTGTCAATCATATTGCTCTCATTTGCGTATTTAAAAACACGAAAATTCTTCAACATCATGCTTCAGTTTTAAACACAGTTTTAAGGGATTGATAAAATATTAGGTCAGACGTGATAAACACGATTGACGTATATTTGATTGGTGAGTCCACAATGTCACGCAAAGCTGCATTGCTATTTTCAATGTTCAAATCAGTAAACTTTTGTTACATTAAACTATTTCAACATGTATTAACTGCTTTCAAAGTCTCGTATATATAAAGAACTTAAGCACAAATGGTTACACCAAATCTACGATCGGGGCTATTTATTTGTGAAATCGACAATATCTGAATAGGACCTGTGCTCTGTTATTTTGGTTGAATTTCAATTAGATTGAATCGCAATGAAAATTTTTTTCCTTTATATTTATATGTTCTTAGAGATTCCCATGATGAACTTTATTTTTATACATGTCAGCGAATATAGACAGGCATATACATTATAATTTGCGATTACAAATTATACTATTCATATGTTGACTGATTTGTTTCTTACCCTTTGTTAGGACTGTCATTTTGTATACTAGATTTGACGACGGTAATCCCGTTTACTTATGTTTCGACTACGGGTCAGGCGGGGTTGTGACCGGTCAGCAGATGATGCTTACTCCTCCATGACCTGATCCTGCCTTCGCTTTTTCGGCGAAGGGTCCGTGTTGCCCTACACTCGATTTTTGTACAGTGTTTTTTGGACTATGATTACGTTTGATACTTGTTACTTCGCCATTTTAATGGTATCGTATCAAATTCAGAACTGTTTGCATTCTGTCCACTTCCTCCATACCCAACCACAACCCCATACATTTTCTTCATTTTCCGACAATAATTTGGAGACATTACATCAATTCAGATAAAATAATGGATTTGATTTGAACTGTGCCATAGTCAGTTGTTTATGACTTTTAAATTCGTATATCTGAAATTCTCTGACTTACAAGAAACTGTGGTTAGACTTTAACAAATTAGATTCCTGGACGCACTGAAAACAACATTTTATTTATGTCATAATTTATTTAGCTTCAATAGTTCATGTTTTCACCAAAAGGGAGTGGTTTGATATCCTTTATAACAAAACACAAAATAAAACAACAAAAAACGAATGGACTCGTTTTTAATGAAAATAGATTTATTACGTTAGAAATGGTTTTGCAAGAGGCATTTTTGTTCGATTTTAGCCAGGTTTTCCTAACAATATCAAATGTTGGCCAATATCAGATAAATAACTAGTTCAAATATTTTAAGGGGATGATTAATGGACTACGTGCATACCGTTAGATAAACACTATGACGTAATTTTTGATTGTGCGTCACAATGCCACGCCAAGCGAACGTTTATTTCATGTAAAATCAATATTTTTCACAAGCATTATCTGCCTTCAAATTGCATATTATTAAAGAACCTACAAACGATTCTTCTTCATAAAAGAGGTTATTAATAGCTTATGAATAACATATCTGTGATCGGGGCTTCTTTTATAAAATCGACAACTCTGGAATAATGTTACTGTGCTCTGCATCTGCTGAATATTCAATTTAAATTAATTATTGTAATGAACATTTTTTCCTTTAATATGAATATTTTAACGATCTCCAATATCTGAGGTTTTACTTTAACTGAACATTTCGAAATGAACACATGACACCAGGAGAGGAATTATCAAAAATGTTTTTTAACACGGCACGTGGCAATTTGTAATTTTTGTTATGAATTATAATTTCTGTACCAATTCACTAGATTATGGCCGACTGCAACATATGCACAATTCTTTATACGAGGTAACCGGAGCACATGTCGGAGCCTCGTGCCCTTATAGGCTCCGCAGAGTGACCACCTTTTCATTATACTGGCAGACGGTCGTCAGCCAAGTATAGTATCTTTATTTCGTATATTCTTAAAGATAAATAATCGAGCGACAAGTATCCCTCGGGACACAAGTGATCCCACCATGCACGAGATACATTGCTCGATGGTTAAATGTAAAGGCCAGAACAATCAACGAACACGTGATCATCTCGCAAGTCCTAAATATAATATCAAAACAAAGAGTTGGCATCACGGACCCTGGACCACCAGAGGGTGGGGATCAGGCTAGGGAGGTTAAGGGCATTCCTGTCTGACCGGTTCACACCGCCGTGAGCCCAGTCGGTTGAATCTGGCGGTGTTATAACGGAACAAGTCCGTAGTCTCATGTGAAAAACGCTGTCATTTAACCGATGGTTATGAACAAGTCGGGACAGCATTTGACTCAATGATAGGGTCATATTGGTAAACACTAAATTGTGTTAAACGACCATAGAATTACGAAATGCTGCCTATTAAACGTGACTGTTGAAACCCCTGCAACACATACTTGTTAAGTGTGGTGTTGCCTCGATTCAAAAAACTGTTGATTACGCAGAACAAGCTCTTGGCGTATCGAATATGTAAAGTGAGAGACATAACACCACCATATCCAGGATGATAGATGGAATATTGCTACACAAATTAGATATGTGTGACGATGGAGAAGCTGAAATCGTCCCGTTTGTCTAAAGTTTGAGTAGTTAGTTTGCGTTAATGTCAATGTTCAATAATAGCAAGTACGAAGCAGACATGAAGACTCTGTGGTGTTCCTTTATTTCTAGTTCGTTGGGATATATTGAATTCGACATATGAATGGAAAATCATTGTTATTGATAGTGTAAAACATCGTCAATATATCGAAAGTTGAATAAAGGCCACCGCTAGATATTTCTTCCTTTGCATGTAGAAGCTTTTGAATGAACAATTCTGGCTCATAAGATATATAAAAATAGTTCAGCTAACAGAGGAGCACAATTAGTCCCATTGGAATTCCAACAGACTGTTGGAAGACCTGATTTGCCGAAAACTACAGATATTGTCAATGAGAAATTCCAACATTGCTTTAATTATCAACTTCAGAGAGTCTTGTGTGTAGAATCGGAGTGGAGTTTAACAATAATGTTTTGAATGGCTAATTCACTAGATAAGAATATTTTCCTTTTTCATTTTTGTTTAAAGAAGCAACTGTCTATTAATGTTACAAAGCCTTGCCTTTAATTTTATCGTGCGGGATGGTAGTGTAAAGTGTTGAAAAGTCATATTTTTGATGTTTTGATATCTGTGAAGGTTCTGGGATTTCAAATTCACTAGACAGTTCTTTAGAGTTTTTACAGACATCCACATATTAATTACACCAGTTCTGGCTATGTAGTTTCACAACTTCTGAAGTTGTTCTCTTGACAGCTGTAATATTTTTTCGTGAGGTGTAAAAACAGGGCTGGTTGAACATTACGAGATCCACAAATATGATCCTTTGTTTGTAAGGGAGTTTTATGAGTTTTGGAATCCAGTAATAGCGTACGGTATTAGACATATTTTACCCGTCCATTGACTGGGATATTAAATGATCTTTTAACTGAAGCATTTATTGTGAAGACATTTGTCTTTTGAAGAAGGGCAGTAGGAGCTGTAAAGTTACGTACCAAATCGTCGGGACGTTAATACCAAGTTCGTTCTAAAAATGCAGTGTGTAGCTAATGAGCGCTTACAGACAAAACAATATTGTTACAAAGCTTTGTACAGCTAGGAACCCAGAACATAATTCCTCATGTTAAACCTAATCCTAATCTTCAATCTGAATCACTTTCCGGTTTTTACGAAACACGAAGGATAAAATGATATACGGACTTTTGGTAAGTATATGTCTAATACGAGATTTTCAATAATCTTCATTATACTTTTTAATCCCTTCTAGTAAGGATGCAAGTTCTTCTTTTTTCAATATTGACCCATTCTCTGGCTAATCTTCGATAGAATTCATAATGGAGATGAAGTATCTGTGCTCAATTAAATGACCGAGGTCTCTGATATTGGGACCTTTTGAATCTAAAGTGATTCGTTAATTCTCTCATTTTCAAACTATATTCACATCACCATGATAAATACACTGTCGCTGGACTGTAGTTTGAAAGAACGAGAAGAACAAGAACAAGTGGGTGGATTAAGTATATAATTGTCAATATCAGGCACTGCATAGTTTGCTTGTAGTAAGACAGCTTGGACTGCAATCGTGGAAGTATATTTGTAGGAAATGCAGGGTGGAGGGACTTGAATTTGAAATAGCAGGAATACAGGACTGCACTTTATTATGACGAAGAATGTTGCTTATGTTTTACGGCATCTATTCCTTTATTAGTGAATTTCAGACTTAAGGAACCGGCGCAGATTGGAAGGAGCGTACTATCCGTAATCCGCGGTGGTTAAAGAGAACCTGTGGTGGGCAACATCCAATTACATCATACATTAATGCCTATATTCTGGTGTTAAGAAATTCAGTGTAGACTACTTATTGCATCGTCTAACAACTTGTCAAAACTCTCAATGGTAACAGAGTAAAGTTTAGTGCGGATGGATGGTAACCTAACTTGTTGGCTTGACCGTAAGGCAAACAGTGACGAAAGGAGTGACATCTTTGTATGTGTGGTCTTTGATATGACGGATGATGGCCATGTACTTCGTTTTACGTCTTGTGCATTATGGAAAAGTATCATCACAGATTCACAGTTATTTTCCCATTGGACTAGCTCAAATTCCTAGCATTTTGTACATTATCATTGCATTCCATATGGGAAATAGCATGCCCAACGTCTTGATCCAGTGATCTTTTCTCGTTGTCTACGAAAAAAAGGGTATTTAAAGTGGATTGGTTTGTATGATGGTAATTTTTTTCACGTAAAATTCTAACTTTCAATTGACAGGATGGAATGGTCAGGGGAATTAAAGTGTTCTGTACAAAAAGTTGGTTCTTCCACCATTATTATTTGAAATCCATTGCCCGAGATATCTTTGTTGAGTGACCCCTCGTTTTCCGCAACATAAACATCACTAAGCACAGAGGGTCACTCGATTGCGTAGGACAACATTAGGAAGATTTACAGCGTCATACTCTTCCGAGAGCTTTTGGTACAAAAATCACGCTGGTGATTACTAGTAAAGGAATTCCTGTGATTCAATATATTCACAGGGTTTTATAATTTTTAAACTGAACATTCGAAACTGGAACACATACATCCGGTTAGAGGCAATTATCAAAAATTGTTTTTTAACGGCACTGTGGCAATTTGTAATTTTTGGTATATGATATGATTTTCTGTACCAAAGTTCACTACTTTGTGACGACTGACAATGACAATTCTTTCTATCTTGAAGGATATAATACCGAAGGGACACCAACCAATCTGTCGGAGACCTGTGCCCTTATAGGCTCCGCAGAGTGACACCATTTTTATTACTGGGCGACGGTTGATCAGCCAGTAATAGTAGTCTTTAATTTCGTATATTCATCTAAAGACATATATCACGCACAAGATCTCGGGGACACAAAGCTGTCCAACGCAGCAAGAGATACAATGCTCGAGAGCGATTAAATGTAAAGAGCAAGATAACGTAACAGGATCAATCTCGCAAGTCCAAAATATAATACTAACAAGAGTTGGGCAATTCACGAACCCCTGGACGCACCAGAGGGTGGGATCAGGTGCCTTAGGAGAGCAGTAAGCACCCCCTGTCTGACCGGTTCACCCCCGCCGTGAGCCCATAGTCTTGATCAGGTAAACGGAACAGTCCGAGTCAAACATCAGTGGTAGTCAAAACGGTTAACAATGGCTTATGAAAACTCATGACAACATTTGACCAGTGATAGGTTCATAGTGTAAACTTAATTGTTTATAACGACAATAGAATTACGAAATGCTGCCTATAAACGTGACTGTTTGAACACCCTGCAACAACAAACTTGGTCTGTAAGGTAGCTTGCCTCGATTCAAAAACTGATATAACGCAGAACAAGCATCTTGGCGTATCGAATAAGTTGAGATAGCATGAATGAAATGAGAAAAATTCAGATGATAGTATTATTTTAGCTTGTCTAACTACATTATCCCCCTATTATATAGGATAATTTGACATCCCCCATTTGTTTACAGATCAGTAGAAATTATTCAAATAATTTTCAGCAGACCTCTAAATATCATGACACATTGAAAGAACATTTTGAAGTAAGGGATGGTAAATCGGACCTAATATTCCTTCCTTATATTCTAGTCTTCACATGATGAAACATGCACAATGTTGAAAGGACATAATCACTAAGATATATGAAGGAATGCAGAAAAAAATTAATGATAGATTATTTTTGGCTTGTCTGTCCAATACCCTTAATATCCCAGTCATGAGATGAAGAATGATGAATTATCGTACCTATAATGGATTTCAAAACTTCATTAAACAATTACAAACAAAGAATATATTTGCTGGATTAGTAAATCTTCTTTACTCCTCACGGAGAATTCACCTGACAGCTGTCAACGGAGTAACTTCAGACGCATTGTGGGAACTATATTGGCCAGAAGTTGGTGTAAAATCAAATGTGATTCAAAAAAACCAGCACTGAAACCAACACAAAAAACTCTAATGAATTTGCATATTTGAACCTTTCACATATCCAAACCATCAAACATATGCCTTTTCAACCACTTTACACGAACTAGATTTGCACGGGAGTACCCCGTTTACTTTGTTTCGACTACAGGCTCACGGCGGGTGTGACCGGTCCAGCAAGAGGATGCTTACTTCCTCCATGGCGCCTGATCCTCTTCGCTTTCGCGTCGAAGGTTCCGTGTGAGCCCTACACTCGATTTTGTATATGTTTTTTGGACTATGATTACGTTTGATACTTTGTTACTCGCCATTTTATATTTAACAGATTCAGTGTGAGAATCTGTCTTAAGGGTGATATAGACAAAATAAAGACAAAATATTTTTGTGTGTCATGGGGCCTTTAAATATTTACAGTTTATTCTGCTTCAATTTTGTTCAGGGGAAAGATCAAGTATTACATCATGCATCTGAAACAATCTAATGAATTGAACATTTCAACATAAAGGATCGTAATCAATGAAGAATGAACATACATGCACACATTAAACAATGATCAAAGTAATATGTGTGTCCTTTGCATCGTAGACTATGACTGCCACGCCCAACTCCATTATTTACATACTTCAAATTTGCAATGAATCAATTCCATGTGGTTTCCACTCCAACAGAACGCCAATCAAATTTACCAAACTATTGACAGCGGTCAACTATATTGCTTTCAAGTTATTTTTTATTGCTCAAGCTGATGAATGCACACACAAAATAGTTAGAAATATTGGATATTTAATGAAACAATAAAATCCCCTGTGTAGGTAATAATAACATTTCTTTAATTTTATTAAATGAAAAAAATTATACAAACTTATGTTCAATGATGCTTTCGAACGATTTAAATTAATTTGCGCATATTTCTTACGACATAAACTAAAAGGGTTATTACGCTGATTATAGAACACAAACGTTGGATAAGTTATAAAGTGTGAACACGTTTTAAACCTGATCTTTAAAAATCGATCGATTGTGAGAGAGAGAGAAGAGAAGAGAGAGGAGAGAGAAGAGAGAAGTGGAGAGAGAGAGAGAGAGAGAGAGATGAGAAGAGAGAGAGAGAAGAGAGAGAGATGAGAGAGAGAGATGCAAAACATAGAATATAGGCAAAAACGAAGTTTTTTCATTATGGATCGTCAAAAT
>CAJDSM010028031.1:70-12828 GCA_903981925.1 Ostrea lurida
GTGCCGCTATGTGGAATATTGCGAGGGAAAGCCGAAAAAAAAGGATAATTTCTATCACTGCGATCCGACGTAGGGCACCGTACCCTTTGCTCTTTGAAATGAGTTTCACCGATGACATTTTCATCCCCTGGTTTTTCGGGCTAGTACCATTTTCAAGAAACAGGCAGGACGAAACCCAATTTCATTGAATGTTAGAAATCAGGTCTATGTCGCTGTCACGCCAAGGAGAAACTCATGCATCTTCTTATTCCAATTCTTTTGAGTTTGCCCAGCGCATAGGTGCTATCTTTTACAGTTTATGAATGGCTCCCTATGGCGCCACTTAAAACCTTTTAAATTATAGAGATCTATTTTTTTAAATATCTCAGTGTGTATTCGCACTACTCCTATACTTACGGCTGTAGCTGCTCATATTGATTAAAACATTAAAATGGTGAGCATCACCAACCAGTGGAGAAGACAGCGTCAGCCAATGTATAATCGATCGTTCATTGCAATAAAAACAGCTCCGCGGCGGTACTCTCTTTGCTCTCGGCTCTAACACTGCCGTGAATACCTACAGTACATGAAATATTTAATGTCCTTTTCTATTATATCAATTGGCAATTTGTTGTAACGAGTATTTTACTGTATTTTTACTCAATTAGGCCAAAACTGAATCTTGACTTTTTTGAAACAACTTGTTGCCAAAGCGTTTTATTTGTGGAACAAGACGCTGTGCTTGTAAGGGGTATAGTTCTCTTGGAGATTTCACAAGATTAACAAAATTTTCGGAAAAAATAGCAGGATAAGTGTGTGATCGGCAATTTTTCACAAAACCAAAATCTGTATTTTTTCTCGAAGGCAGGCGGGAAAATGTGTGCCCAGAATGTCGCCTACCATGGGGATGGACATTAAAGTTTCTGAATGTCTGAACATCTGGGGAAGATTGGTGAGAGAAACCGAGCACGGCTAATGGATAGATTAACTGCTGCTATTAATATTCAATGATAGGTGACATAGACAACATTGGAGACTAGTTGGACAGGAGAATTGTATCCCCACACCTGGCAATTCATTTTTGTCCCTGCGCCGCTAAAGACTGCCTCTTGACATGCAACATTCTCCCTTCAGTCACAGGGTGTTTGACTGTCTACGTTTATAGAAAGTGGGAACAACATCACGGACTGCAACACTTCTACCAATCTACTGACCCCTAATTATAGATCATTCAGTGGCGGTCGTTAAACTACGATTGGCTGGCTGTGTTGTCAATAAACGACGGATGTTGTAATTTTTGTGAAGGAAATTTCTCCCATAAAGTGTATTGGGAAACATTGAATTTCACAGAGCTCTGGACGTTCTGTTTTCTGTGGCTTTTGGTTGGAATTACACTCTGTTAAGCATATCTTAGTAACGCGGAGAGCTATCACGCATGACATTTCCTGAACCGCCTAGCGCCTGTGAAGCACCACTGCCCTTCGCTCGTCAGGTCCACGCTTCGGGCCATTTCCTGTACGAAAAGGAAACGAAAGTTACAGAATTCTCATGAGTGAGGACAAGTGACGGAGGAAATGGCCTCCTTCAAATTGCTGAAACAGAACAGCCAAACGAAGTAGAGTGTCTCTTTCCTACCCTCACGGTAAAAACGCGTGCTCGGACTGTTCGTTAGGGTGAAACAGAGTCCTTATATAATTCTATCTGTAACTTTGAGCAGATCCCACGCTTACTCATTCTTCATGTCGTTTGTTACAGTTTAATAGAAATTTTTAAGCTCTGACAGTATATCATGATATTAATCGGATAAGGAATATACACATGAAAAATCGATACCCATATGTTAAAGCTTACTGTGCACCTACTTGCTATACGTCATAACTGTGCTCTATGCCACCCCACCCCCCACACCCACCCCACGAGATTTTTGTACCACAGCATGGGGCGGTATTAAATTCTAGAAATGTGACCTAGTCCCTCAATGTTCGGCTTAATTGCATCTGTATGTGAGCTCATGCTCTATATATGAATGTAGGTTACATCAAATTTGCAAATTTGTCATTATTATTAAATTTGTCAATTGATTATACAATTTGTGTTACATGAATTACGAACTTTGTGTAGCCATGAAGTAAATTTGCCTGCTACATGTAACCATTGTACTAACAATTTGGGTTTCAATGCATGAATTACAATTTACATGAAGTTGTAATTCTTGTGCTTTTGATTGTGAGCGGTTAGGTGCAATTCTATACTTCATCACGCAATTATAGACGCTTACCTTAAATTGATAAGCCACTGATTGCAATTCAAATTCTTATTATAAAATGAAGCCGCACATCCTGTACTACAACATATTTTGAGGCACGGCAGTCCGCATCTTCCGTCTAGTGCTTATTATCATACAGTGTCTGTTAAAAGTTTTGCGATGTATCACGCTACAAAATAAGAATACCTAAATACTTGCCTCCAAATTAATTATAACTGTAGATAAAGCAAGCATACCCTAGCTCCCCCATTTTTATGTCTTACTGTTAAGAATTAGGCTCAGTCAGCTGACAGTGTGAATTAACTGGTCGTAAAATGTTTCACTGCGCCGACAGATAATCATCTTGCTGCTGCAACGAAGCACCCGGTCAGGGTTGCAGATTCGTGAAACTAGACATCTACTTATTAGCTTGAAACAAAAAATTACATCCTCTTTAGATTATTTAAAACAGGTTGCATTAGTTAATGAAAGAAACCACCTGTTTTAATCATCTCTGTTCCGTGTGAAGTCGTTATAGGTGCACATCGAAATTATGTTACAAATCGGAGACCCTGCATGGTTCTTTTCTGACAGTAAAACCTTGCATTATGATAAACTGTTTAATGTGAAGTATTGAATACAGTGAACACAGTACTTAGTACACTGAAACCTGTTCATTTGTGTCGCATTAGACAAGATAACCTGATATCACATTGTGCAGTGTAAACAAGATAAGGAAAAGACCAAATTGGGAATGGAAAATTATAGTGTTGAAAAAAATATATATTTCTAGTGAAACATTAAAATAGCAAGAAGGCATTTTCATCCGGTATACACTTAGGGGTGTCCCTAGTAAATTGTAATGAGAATCTTAAATTCATTTAACACATGTATCTGTGGAGAAAAAAATACTGGTATCTGCAAATAAAAATCAATAATTTAAATTTCGAATTTTGAACCCCACGAAAAATTGGATGATGTATATGACATGGGCTAGAGGAAATTTGCTCCTGTAGTGTGAATTATCCTGTTAATCATTGTATATTTTTAATAAATAGCATAATCAAATTATTCTGACATTGTTCGGTGTAATATCTTTCTTTAATTATGATAACCACTAATTATCATGTATGCAATAATTTCGTTAATCTGTTATTCTTGTGGCTGGTAGGAATTTGACAAGTGGAATAAGTTTTGAACATCAGTAAATATAGCCCTACCAAATTTACATTTTGCTGTTTAGATTTTTTTTTTTTACATTACATGCATATGTTCATACTAGAGGATTAGTAAATGAATTTTCTCTCTCTGGTCCTCTCCTTTTGTGTNTTAGACATTTACCTTAATTTCCACCCCTGCAACATTCTCTGACATATTACATACACCTTCATCCATTTCATTGACTGTTTGGGGGAATTTACAAATTCTCCACGGTTATTATAGGTATAATTGTGCAAAACGCCTTGAATCATTTCTCTAACTTATTACAATGTCGGTTCAGGTTTTTAAATTCAGAAAAACAATTATTTGATTGGTGTACAAAGCTTCCTTTTTCAAGGCCCGATGGTCCATTAGATAAAGATTCTCTAAGGTAAGAAAACGCCAATTCATGGTATATTGTACCTCGATCTTTAGGCTGTGTTTAAATATCATACAGGAGGCATTTTATTGCAGGCGTTTTATTAGACTTCATAATAATTGATTTGAGGGTGTAGAGGGGGGTCTTGAGTGTATGGAGTACCTATATTGTTGCCCTTTGAAACAGACTGCTAAAGGTACACGTAATAGAAAGTTGCCTAGGTATAACCATGCAGGCACTTATAATACACCAAGGCTTTTACTCTTTATGACACAACGTCACAAAATGGCGATTTTAAAAATGCTTTGTGAAATTGTTTGTTTCGATCAATTTGCTGCAGGTTATCACAGTATATATCCCAGGGGCTGTTGTGTCAGGCGGGTACACCGCAGGTCCCGGGTTTGAACCCCCCCCCCCCCCCCCCCCAGGGACTTTTATTCATGCATACATGTATACTAAAATAAAATTTTGAAAATCATATTTTGCATCATAATTCCATATTTAATCCACCTATCTGACATGTATACTTATCTCATATTGTCATAATCTTTCATAATCAAATCATTTTGTGCTATTTCGAGAAACTTCTGTGATGTAAGTGAACCACCTTTAATAGTCTCCCCGGCCTAAGAAATAAAGCGTGCTGCCTTCGTTATATTGAAATATATTGTGTGTGACTGCTTCCTAACTGAGCAGGTTAAACACTATAAGTCCATAAGTCCATACCTCATAGAATATCCAGTCTCACTATAAGCTCCATTCCTCACTAAATGTCCAGGTTTTACTATAAGTCCATCACAGAATGTCCAGGTTTTACTATAAGTCCATGCATCCTTAGACACAGAAGAATCGTCAAGGTTTTCACTTAAGTCCATCCTCAGATCGTCAGGTTTCACTATAAGTCCATAAGTCAGGACTGTGATTATCCTGTATCTCGAGTTCCTCGACACAATCAGGCGGTGCAGCTCGAGTTTCTCGACACAATCAGTCGGTGCAGCGTAATCACACAACCTTGACATTGTATATATAAGGTCGGACATATTGTATATATAAGGTCTGACATATTGTATATATAAGGTCGGACACATTGTATATATAAGGTCGGACATCCTAATACAATACACTCTTCATATCAAGGAAATAAAAAAAATAGTGTGAGAGAAAACTGGTCAGAAACGTTATATATGTCCTTAATGCTGGTACCATCATAGGTGAGAAGCTGACATTTCAATGTGTACAGGGGTATGAAGGGCCTCAGGGCCTGGCTATTTGCATTTTTGAAAAAAATTAGCAGCATAATGGCTTGAAATTGGGAAAATGTTTCGTACAAAGTAGTGTGGCCCCCCCCCCCCCCACACCCACCACCAAACTAAAACACCAGTGCCTTAATGAATGATTGGACTCCTAACTAAATTCAATTTGGTCAAAACTTAATACATCAAAGTTCTCCTTTAGATTATAAACTTTGGGTTTGAGAAGAGATTTATAAATCCTGTTTTGATTTAATTTTGTTGTCATACTGATTGGGAATTTAAAGCGAAAATTGGGAGAATTCTCGGTTTTAGCATTTTTTGGCCCCACACAGACCCCAAAAGAAAACACTCCTTGTATGATTACTTTGTGCAATACTGATTAATGACTTAATTCTCTTGTTTCTCTTTTGTAGGTAAGTTCCTGTAGATATGGTATTTGACATTGAATAGAATTCAGAATGCATCCGAGCACTTACAGTGGTAAGCATTTTTGTTCCTGGTCTATCAGCAGTTGAATTTTGATGGGTAAACATCAATGAAGAGCCAGCAAACTTGGAATCCTCTCATCTAGGGAGCGCCAAATAAACAAACTCAAATACTTATATAAAGAATATATATCATCAATTCAATTATTGCTGTCTTCATTTGAAGACAGCAATAATTAATTGATTTAATCTGTAAGTAAGTAAAATACCCTCGATATCTCGAATCCATGGATATCTCAAATTTTTTCTCGGTCCCATCGAGTTCTAGATAAAGATCGAGGTTCTACATAATTGCTGTACATATATAGTGCATAGAATTAGAAAATAATCTTAAAACTCGTAAATTATCCAAATAAAAACCGTATTATATTCACTGGATGTATTCGTATTTAATTGTATTCACTGGACAAACAATTCTACCACAATAATTATGTAGGGGGAAAAAAAGAGAACTAAACTCTCCTCGTGTGAAGGTGTTATCTGTCATCAAGAGGAACTCTCCTGTGGTTAAAATTCTTCTCAGCCCTGTTGCATGTAGGAACGATGTCCTTCACATCTAATGAAGCTTGTTGACAGCTCCAAGAGGGCTTGATTCTGGCAGCTGTTCAAAAGGATGATGGCTGCTTCACAATTTGTCAGTATAAGGTTCTCTCACACGACATGGTGTGCTGTAAACATTTCTTGCAGAAATTTGACTGCACCAATACCAGTGGAATAGGATACCTTTCAGTGATGTGTCATTAGCTGTCTACTCGTTAGAGATTGATTATTAATATACATGTACATACCCAAAATCTGAACCTAATCCATTGTACCTTGTTTTCTTTGGAGGCTTTAAGCTGTATTTTAATATTCACTGACAAAAATTAAGGGACATTGTCTAATATAATTTTTCACATTCATATAGTAATATCTCTCCTAGTGATGCAAATTTAAAAAAAAAACACCTCATGGCCTATCTTATGTTGTAAGATACTAGCTGCTTGAGTTTTGTTTTGTTTTAACCTGTACAGCTTCCTGACAAGTTTGTCTTTGGTTCTCTTTATATACTTCCTATATGAAGGTCGGTTAATATGTTTATTCATAGTGCTATACTGTAAAGGGGGAAATATCCACGTGGGTTTTAATTTTGCTATGTTTGCGCTTATATTAATTAACAATAGCGAAACTAAAACCATCGCAAAGTGCTATTTAATGTATTTGGGGGTACGATTCTAATTCAGTGTACGGCCGCGGTATTTACTATCCGCAAAAATTAAACCATCGCGAAATACCGAAAGATAGAAATCGTGAAATTTTAGCCCTTTACAATATAATGAAAGAATTATGATGATTTGTAGGGGACCGACTGATTATCTTCGGAATCTTAGAGACGTCTGTCTGTCTGTCCCTCACCAACACGCAGGGCTTTAATTCATGGGGTTATATATAGATACAACTTCTACATCAGGCTTTCTCTTATCATTATCATAAATATTCCTCGCGACAATTTCTTTGTCATCAAGCCAATTGAGCTGATAAAAGAAGAGTGAGAAAATAAATCAATTTTTCCTACTTTAAATGATTGGTTTTTTTTTTTTAAAAAGTTTTAAGTGATCGATCACCATCTGAAATTTTATTTCATTGGGCATTGTTAAGATTTCTCGGGTTACGTAGCTGTTATACGTATGTCTATGAAGTGGATTATTTATGTTTAAGGTATTTTCGTAGCTTATCTCCTTTATTAAAGGTGTTATCTTGTTTGTTAATGGTCTACATATGTCATGAGATTACTGTGGGTGAAAGATAGAGTAGATAGGTAAAGGTCTTCAGAGTCCCAATGATATGACTTACCACCATGCAGTGATAAATACAGTGTCCGGGTCGCTGTTAATGCGCTTGCTTCTGNNNATAAATACAGTGTCCGGGTCGCTGTTAATGCACTTGCTTCTGACCGCTGCTACCCGAGTTCGATTCCCGTGATCAGCAGTGGTTGTATGTGAGAGCTATAGGGTATGGTGGTTGCCCGCTCAGACACGTGGGGTTTCCTCCGGGTACTCCGGTTTTCTCCCACTTCAATGATCCTTTCACGCCAAAATCCTAGCCAATGAGAAGCATTAATATATTAATAGTTGTATATTTGTTAATCTTTGTAAAATAAATAAAGTTTACACTACAGTGATAGCTGGGCTGCAATGCATAATATACACCAAAATATTTTAACTGCCGTCGTCACGTGTTATTCGAGTCCGGTTCAGTTTCACTATTCCAGATTCCGGTTCGGGTCTGGTGTTTGTATTATTAGAAACAAGATATAGTTAGATTGATTTATGTTGATTGATGTCATTGGGGCAAAATAGATGTACATGCAATTAGATTAAATTTGAGCCACAGTATCTGAATATCGTCAATGACAAGACTTTTATATAATTGTGCAGTATGGGGAGTGGAAATTAGCAGAAATGGCAATGATGTTTCTAGTATAGATGTCATATATTGACACAAATTACAAATAATATGGTTTCTGACCCGAACTGAAATACCTTAAATTATAAAATCCTGAACTGACCCTACGCAAAAAATTTTGGAACTCTGACAGCCTTAATCATATTACCCTAGTGAGTGACATGACTCAAGGTACATGTACAACAAGTGACATATGACTTAAAAACCACCCATGATGTGACTTACAACAAGTGACAAACAAAACAATTTCAATATCTGAATTATTTTTGGTAAACTTAATGGATCACTAAATAAAGATGTAACAAATCCAACACAGTTATTTCCCTGCATGGTCGAAATATTGTTACGGAAAGATTCGCAAGATCTGAACCATTTGCTCAAGAATATTCATCTTTGTTAAATTATTGTTATAAGGCTAATCGACCAAGTTAAATCTTATGTTACTGTAGGTTGTTACTAGATAAAATATGATAATTTAAAGCTGCATTCTGTAGTTACAGCCTAGTTTAGTAAACCATTTCAGCTTCAAATCCGTTATTTTGCGTGATTATGTACATCTTTAGCAATATTGTTAAGAAATATTTTGATATATGATGCAATTTTTGTACTTTAAACTATAATTGCATGATGAAATATAAAAAAATGAGAGCCAATTTGATTATATTAAGAAAAGAAATAGTTATATTTATTATAGGATTAAACATTCTTTTTGAAGAATTTATCGATGTGTAACTCTGGACATTTTACTCCAAACTGAATAAAAGTGCGAAGCACTTTTATGTTAAGTTTGTGAGTAAAGATGTCCAGAGTTTACACATCGATAAATTCTTCAAAAAGAATGTTTAATTCTTATAATTCCAATTTGTTCACTGTATTAACAATTTCAAAAATTTGAATAGTTCCATGCGTTACGTTGTTTGTTTCATGCGCGTATTATTACGTCACGTTTTCGGATTTATTGATGTGTAAATTCTCGTTTCGAATTTAATTTTATCCAATCAAACAATTCTAATAAAGAACATTGGAATTATAGCTGTGTAACCACTGGGTGGATGTTGAAGATAATTATGCACATGTACAGGAGAACTTTGAAAAACAATAAAACTATCATTCACTGTGTTTGTTTGCTCACAGTATGCCAAGGTATTATCAAAAGTCCCTTGATCAAGATAACACCCGTGCTAGTTTTTATCTCTAAATCGTAGATCTTGTTTAATCCTGTAGTATACAGATGTGTAATCGGATATACTCTCCACAATTTTAAATTCCACGTCAATGTGAAATTGTTTGTTTTAAATATCTGCCAACTCCCATAAGTCATTTGACACAGATTGAATGATACTACCAGGCAGTCACACATAATTCGTACAAGTACTCAGTTTATATCAGTATAAATGCAGAATTTAAGTAAACCTTTAGTATCTGACACATACATTTATATTTAAATGAGCTAGGATTTTCAGTGTTGAAAAACTACTGTTTTATGAATGCTTGTAGCCTGTGATATTTTATATTTCCTTGATGATTTGTGATAATAATACACTCAGAGACTGTGAGATTATAAGACTGTAAATCAGACATATCACTTTAATAGCACTGAAGTTTATAGGAAAGAGAAATCTAGAACTAGACACCGGGAATCAAACTGAAGTCGTATTAAAGAGGACTCCTGCAGTAATAAAAATTACTAGTCAGAGTGCTTACCACTACAACTGAAAAACTAGTCAGGTGCTCACGAGCTAACTGTAAAAAATTACAGTCAGGTCCAAGAGTCTGTATCTCTAACCACTGAGCTAACTGTAAAAATTACTAGTCAGGTGCTCTAACCACTGAGCTATATAAAAATTACTAGTCAGGTGCTCTAACCACTGAGCTAACTGTAAAAATTACTAGTCAGGTGCTCTAACCACTGAGCTAACTATAAAAATTACTAGTCAGTGTGCTCTCAACACTGGCTAACTATAAAATTATAGTCAGTGTGCTCTAACCACCTGAGCTACCTGGGCTGAGGCTGATATCCCACTGTCCATTGCAGCCAACACATTGGTATACCGGAGTAGAAAGCTGTAGGAGTAACTTCCCTTGAGTATATTTTCCCTCTCTATCGTAAAAAAATTGGCTAAGATTGCAGGAGTTATTGTTCCTGGTCAGAATATTTTAAGTGTTATATGGTGTTTGCAAACCTGTTCTTCTTTTGCTTTTGGTAAATAAAAAAGTCAAGAGAGAGAGAGAGAGAGAGAGAGAGAGAGAGAGAGAGAGAGAGAGAGAGAGAGAGAGAGAGAGAGAGAGAGAGAAGAAACCACAGTATTGTATTTAAATTTTAAGTTCTTTTTTAAAGGGACTAGCTGCATGATTCACCAATTTTTGATAAAAAAATTATTTTTCATTATTGATGTTAAATACTCATTCAAAGTGGACAACCAAATTTGGACCATTTGAATGCTTATAACTCTATGTGTTTAGCGGTAAACAAAGAATAAGTCTTGCCCCATCAAAGTGGCAACATATTTTACCCTATGAAGAATTACTTGAAATGCGCAATACACCATAACTGATAATAACCACATGTTTTTGAAAACTCTGTAAACAATACACTTTACTCAGCCTTAAAAATTATTTACACACGAAGAATGAGCTTCGATCTTCATGCTGTAGAGGTCTGTTTCTTTTGTGAAACCTTCCAAACATTTTGATCAAAGTGAAAAACAGAATTTTGGAGAAAGGTAGCTATAAGCTATAAACCACCCTCCCCCCCCCACTCATTGCAGACAAGGGTGATTTGCCGTAATCCTCTGGCCCAACCATCAACAACTTTTGAATTTATATTTAAAAGTTGCAGTTGAAGAAAATTCTCATATTGATTAATTGATTTATTATTTGTTTGTTTAATGTCCCGTGGTGGAGAGTTTATATATTCACTCACCAGTTGTAGGTGAAGTACCACGAATTTAGATCTATATGCCATAGCAGTGAGAATTGTTTAGTATGCCAACGCCTGCCATTGACACAGCTAGCGAGGACCTCCGTTTTTAAGGTCATATTTGATTGAGAGACCCAGAGATTCCCACTTCTAAATGCTGAGCGATTGCCAAAGGGGCAAATCACTACCTATCTTCACGTCTTGGGTTTGACGCAGCGCCATATCATGACTGGGGCTGTAGAAATCATGACCTCCCTGTTGCGAAGCAAATGCTCTAGCTACCACTGAGCCACAGCGACCGTCGATTCTCATAAGAATATACATTGACCTACATGAAGACTCCATAATGCCCTATAATGATGTCTCATATAACATTCAGTGACAATTCCAGTATAGTATGCCCTTGCAAAATCGTTCCTGTAATTTTTGTTCCAGATTAATCTCGATTCTAGAACTCATGGACCATGCTTTGTTCTGGTACACAGTTCTAGTGTTTGTCTCATTTAACAAAATTCAATGTTCACTCACAGTTCTAGAACAATGCTGGTGTGGCTGTAGCTTATTCTAGAACAAAAACACCAGATATTCTAGAAGAGTAACAGGATTTCCCACCCAGGGGAATTATGCATTGCCCCAATGATGAGTGAAGCACAGTATTGCCCTAGCTAGCTCTAACAGTTTGTGTGATTATACATATAGCACCGTATTGCCCTTTTTGAGTGAATTAAGCTTTGCTATGTTGCCCTGGTGTCCCCGTATTGATTTTGTCAGGTCTAATTATTTAGAGACATTGGTTATACAATACCATATGGTATTGAAAATAATGTTTATTGTCAAATTCCGAAAAATGGGGAATATGTGATGAAACTTGGGAACAAGATAATATGATTGATGGCTTCATTTCTATGATGACAATGGTCATATAATGTTTGTTTATTAATGATGCAGAAATAATTAAAGAGACTCCATGAGGCATGTTCAACAAATGATCAGCTTCTAGGTTATAAAAAAAGGGATAATGTCTTCATTTAACCTTAAAGTAATGTTGCAATTCAGCATTTTAAGGATGTTTTTGGAGTTGCTCTCAGCTGCTGTGTATTTAATACCATGGTTAATAGGTTGATGATTAGCTCCTCTAGTTGCCATAAGCTGCTGTGTATTTTAGGTCAATTAATGCTTTGATATTCAATTTGGCCATAAATATCCGTTTATAGTTTCCCCGCTAGCTGGGTGTTACAAGAATGTAAGGGAACTAGGTTAACAATATAATCAACAAAAAATACCAAAGATCCTGTGCAATATTGATACAAGACCAAAGCAGAGGTGTAATCAAATTACTTATAAAACAGGCCTTTTTTTATTTTTTTTAATGAAACAGATGTTTTATTGCCTTGTTGTATCGAGAGCATGCTTCAAGGTTTCTTGATCATACAAGACACGATTGTTTTTTTCCATATTAATTGGCACACCAACGATAAGAATATGCATGGTTATTAAGTAGGTTTGGTAGATGCATCTACCAAACCTACTACCGTATTCTATTCATGAATATAATGTATGCATGCTTACTGAAGTGTGACAATCAATTAATTTAGCTTCATTAGGAAAATTCCTTTCAAAGCCAGAATTTTTTTGCTTAAATTTTTTGGAGATTATTGGGTGGGTGGTGGTTTGGTTTCGTTTTGGGGAAGGGGGTAGCTAAAACACGTACACTGCCATCGAAGTAAATTACTAACACTAAACATGATTATATTAACAATTAAGATGATTATAACACTTAAAACATGCATGATTATAACATTAATATGATTATAACACTATTATTGATTATAACACTAAACATGATTATAAC
>CAJDSM010028032.1:0-20014 GCA_903981925.1 Ostrea lurida
GGACCAGCCAGAATTCCGATGTGCCCCCTCTACAGCACCTGGGGAATAGTAATCCCCACTGATTCTTTTAATCATGAATCTAATTTATCGCTGCACATTCCACCGCTGAGAGCCAATGTACACAACAATGTTTATCCAACAACCTGTGTACACAACAACGTTTATCCGTTGAGCAGGAACAACAACCTGGTGTACACAAACAGTTTATCCAGAGGAGAAACAACAACCTGTGTACAAAACAACGTTTATCCTCAGAGGAGGAAAAACAACCTGTGTACACAACAACGTTTATCCCTGAGCAGGAACAACAACCTGTGTACACAACAACGTTTATCCTCAGAGGAGGAAAAACAACCTGTTTACACAACAACGTTTATCCTCAGAGCAGGAACAACAACCTGTGTACACAGTCCTAACATCTCATGCTATAAGAACAACAAATCTATACACACAGAACTAAGATCATTCTAGATTAAACCTATGTATGCAAGCCTAAAATCTCATCCTATAGATTTCAGAATCTGACATAGAAACAACAAACCTATACACATCGTGACAGTCCTAGATTTCAGGAATAACAAACCTCATCATAGATTTCAGAAACAACGAACCTATGTACACAGTCCTTGGCATAAGCCTGTCCAAACATACCTATAGCTCGGATTTCAACCTTACATTGATCCTGTTTATCCGATCTCAAAAGCTTCCAACATTCTACTGCACGGCTTCCTTACACTCCACATCACACTGATGTTACTGTATCGCATGTGCTACACACTGACAATCAGCGATTGATTTATGTTTTCTCTCTCTCTCTCTGCAGTTAGTGTCCTTCAGTGCAGATACTAGAATCCCCTACTTTTGTAAGATCTAAATGAAGCGCTTTCTGACCTCACCAATTTCCTTGTCCTCCTCTGTGATCAGCCTGGCTCCCCCCTGTACCAATGTCCACTGCCGTCCCCCACACACACAGCAAGTAAAGGGCAGCATGTGTCTCCTTCAAAGGGCCCCAGCACATTCCCCTTCCCCCAACAACATATTCCCCCTCTCTCTGTAGAGGTTTGATAAGCTTCCACAATATTATCACCCGTGGTAAACACTACAGTCTGAGTGACATGGGGGGAGCCTTATCTCCGCGGGCCACCTGTAGAGGGCACTGTGGTCAGTTTCTCCCCGCCTCACCAGGTCAATGAATGAATTTCACTGAGCTTCTCCTGGCTGTGTGTGTGTGTAATTCAGACAGAGTAAGATTAGGAAATGTTCTCGATCAACCTCTCACTCAGACTGAAGCCCTACACACCACACACAATGTGTACATACAGGCTGACCTCAAAGAGGGCAAAAATTTATCAAAAGTCACTAAGGCCTCTGTTGAATAAGTACTCGACAGGTATTATTTTCATACTTACTCAATTCTCCTGGTCCGTGATAGCAAGAGAAGAGAAAAAAAAATCCTGATTATAACTTAATCTCCAGCTGAACGGCTGAGTTTTAAAGCGCTCGACAGGTGCTACAAGCTATATAGAAGTCTAAAGTCAGATGTGGCTTTGGTGTGAGCCCTCTCTCTCTGTAATGGCCGAGCTAATGGTCATCAGGTGTTCTCACATAACTGCATAATTAGCACTACATTGTCTCTGCTGTTCCACACCGCGCTGACCAAGACCAAATGTGAGGAAAGTCGTTCACACAAATTCTCACATTGCGTTATTCTGCAGGAGACAAGTCCCCCAAAGACTTAATTCTCCCCCACCAATCACCTACCAATTTCATTCAATTCTATTATATCCTGAGTGGGGCACTGTTATACAGAAAGTATAATGGCCATATTTCATATCTTAAGTAAATGGATGGTGGGATTTTTGTAATCATGGTATTATTTTGAAGGACTCATCAAATAAAAATATTCCACCATAGGAATTTTCCAAATTTTGATTAACATGCTCATTTCACCCAGAATTTTACATTGAAGTCTATATGGGAAGAGCTGCGGACTGTCTATCAAATTATTTTAAAAAAAACCTATTTTCATATAAATACTTTGGTAAAAAGTTGTATAGTATACACTTTCTCTTTACGGAAACATGACATGAAATTAACAATAAATTCACCGCACAATTTTTTTTAAGAAAAGTAATTGAATTTTTTTTTTTTTTTTATACAAAGGACAGGTAGCTCTTCAAAAAAGATTTGGCTTCTATCCATCTATCAGTCATGTGAATTTCATCTACTATAAATTCACTTTCACCATTTAACATCAGACATTTATGCTGATATAATTCATTCAAAATTGTTCATTATCCTTTCGTTATACCTTAAGCTGAATGGAAACTTAACATGAAACATTTAAAACTTAAAGCATACGATATTTTGAATGTACAGACAAGTATGCACTGTACCCACTGTTAAATTCTACTTCACTGCAAACCTTAATTAATTTCCCCCCCAAAAAATTATACACATACATGTAATATTTAAAAGGACAGATGAACTCTGACAAATGAGAAATATGATGCAAATGACATCACACTGTATATGTGCTATCAAAAGTCTCGACCTAATACGTCATTTAACAGTTTCATTTCATCGCTTGTTAATATTCTCAGGTTCATAAGGTACACCTTACAGGTCCACATCTTTCACTTGTTATTTTATGTTTCAGCATTCTCAAGTTCATACCAATAGATCTAACAGGTCCATTTTACTACATGATTATATTTATGATTCAGCATTCTCAGCTTCATAGTATGGCCCCCAAAATTTATGTTGGTGTTTTAATTGTACTTAATAAATATGAGCAACCATAATCTCCTATAAGTCACCATAACCAACTAAGTGACCACACCAATTAAGTGACCATAACCAATTGAGTGACTATCTTATCAGACTATTGTGAAAATCATTCTGAATGCCCCCATTAGTTGCTTAATTGACCCCATAAAACTAATAGGTATCTCTTAAAATGAACTGAACTCAGATGTAGAAAACATTTAGAACTTAATACTGAAAGACAAAATTCTCTCAAAACACAGTGAATGTCATATTCATTCTCTGCAGAGACTATAATAAAGTCTATAGTATTTCCTATAGAGACTTAAAAGTGCATGAAAAAAATGTGTCCTCAATTAAGTTATTTAACTCTAAACTTGATACAATATCAAATTAATTAAAACTGGTTCAGTGGATTAAAGTTTCTCCCGGAAGATCTCAAGTTCAAGTCCAGCTGACATTTAAAATTATTTTTGGTTTGATCATTTTATGATAAAAGTGCAAATTATTCACTATATTTCAAAATGGTTGATTTCTTACTTTTTCATAACAAAAAAATTACCACCATACAATTATCTATAATCTACTACTATCCATACCCCTTAGCTCTCTCTCTCTCTATGATTCTCTCTCTCCTCCCTCCCCCCCCCCCTCTCTCTCATGATTTTCTCTCTCCCCCCCCCCTCTCTTCTTGTTTCTTCATCTTTCTCTGTGATTCTCTCTCTCTTTGTGATTCTCTCTCTCCTCTCTCTCTCTCTCTCTCTCTCTCTCTCTCTCTCTCTCTCTTCTCATGATTCTCTCTCTCTCTCTGTGATTCTCTCTCTCTCTCTCTCTCTCTCTCTACTCATCTCTCTCTCTCTCTCTCTCTGTGATTCTCTCTCTACTGTGTGATTTCTGCTTCTCTCTCTCTCTCTCTCTCCTCTCTCTCTCCTTCTCTCTCTCTCTCTCTCTCTCTCTCTCTCTCTCTCCTAAGATAATGAGAGCCATTTGTCACTATATTAGTGTATTAAATCTTCTGGGAAACAAAACAACTGCCCATCCTAGCGGCAACTGACTGCAGTCACATAACAGAAATCTACCACTACAATCACCCCCTTAGTATCATTAGCTGTACGCCATACCTACATACTTATCCTATTATCAGTATATAGTGTACTTACTGGTCACAACACATCCAACACTAACAAATCGTATAGGATATGTAATGTGTTTACACTCAACACCGCGTTCCGAGGCTTTTGTTTTCTTATTTACAATAACAATGTTTTAATTGTGACCTTTTGCAAATAATTAACTTTGCAGTAGTAAGTGAATATTTTGAATAATTGAAAGCCCCCCCCCCCCTTCCCCCCAGATGTATGAGAATGTGACATTTTGTAGTTGAGGGTGACTTTCCATCTACCACTATGTCTTCATTACCAAGTGACTGTCATTTGGTTTCTAGATATATATCAAATTGACACCGTGAAAGCACCCATATATATGTATACCTATACAAAATGGCATTTTACATCACAAAACTAATGTGAATTATATGCTGATTTCATTATTCTATGACAGAGCATGTAAAATCATTCAATCTATAACCTGGAGCCCTCCCTCTCTTTTATATTGATCTACATCATCCTCTAAAAGGGCATTTTGAATATATATGCATCTCAATCAACTCGATTCTACAGCGAACCATTCAGGCATATCAATTTTACACTATGAATAATATGTAGGACATTGCATGTCCCTCTGATGTCAAAGAGACATTGTTTGTTATCACTATAGCAAACGAAATCACCCCCAGAAAATTCGTTCTTTATCAAATGTCTCTTAACCAATCAGATTCAAATAAATTAAATGAAAGTAAATAAGTATAATTATCTCTTACAATTCCTATCCGTTACTGTTGTTTAATCTTCAGCGCTTCAAAATGATAACCTGCGTCCTGCCCGTGTTTGTCCATTAATCTGGAGATGAGGAAGATATTACTGGAGTACAGCTGCACTTGAATTGACAGATGAGCACACCTAGCTTGTTCATTTCCTCATTTACCTGGCGCGTACACAAAACAAAAACAATTCCGCGCAACTTCATCACACTACAAAATTTATCTCGTTTCTTTTCATTTTTTGTTTTGTCGTACTCTTTAGATCTACGATCTCCTTGTAAGCCCTTACATTCGTTTATTGTTACCTTTCTATACTCACTGTGTTCGACTTTTCAAATGTCAGTCAATATGAGAAATGGTGGTACTATAACAGTGAGTGACATCAATGTCAGGGTACAGAGAAATAGATTAATTCCTGATGTCAAGCTTTCAAAAGTCAATAGTCAGAACGCACTCTTATCAAGAGCCGATTTTCATATGATGATACTTTTTTTTTTTTTTTAATACTCTGGAACAATTTCTAAACACTTTACATACATGACACATTTAATTCTCTAATAACCTGTTCAAAAAATGCTTTTGTGTTTTGTATCAGAATCCATAAAACATGACATTTAAATAAAACCCCAACAAAAACCTGTACGGAGAATGATTATGGGACCCCATTGTTTGATTTCCGCCAGTGGCTGTAAGAGTACAGTCAAAATTCAGAACTTGCTACAAGACCGTTCTGGTGAAAATTTTTTCCTTTATACAACAAAAACGTTTAGTTTGTAAAAGTGCATACTGTAATAAGTGGAATTTTTAGCGAGATGCAAATATCGCGTTTTCTCCATAAAAAGTGATATTTTATTTTAGCGGTAAATAATTTTAGCGATTTTATAACATACTACTTCAGAAAGCTATACCAATTATTCGGAATGAATTTTTAGCGATATCTCTAATTTTAGCGATCGCAAAGCCCTCGCTAATAATGTCAAAATTAAATCCTCGCTAAAATTTCTGCTTATACGGTATTTCATATTACAAATGTGTTAAGGTAACTATGTAACCTGCAGTACAGACTTTTAAGAATTCTCCATCACCCCTCGTGTGCCGACTGTGATCGGCGTTCCCTAGAACTCGGTAAGTGTTATAATGGGACATCTTTTATTTACGTAGTCTTCCTGCACTGATGATTGTACACCGCCATTAAACATTAAATATTACACCAGTCAATCCTGACCGGTCAGGATAATGGCCCACTCTTGGGTCGCTTTGACTGGACAGTTATGGTGGTCTACAGGTGAAGGAACAATAAAAGCCATGAAGACAAAGAATGTAATTGTAACCTAGGTCACCAAAATAAGTCTCGTGACATCCGAGCCCATTTTGTGCTTGTCCATCAGAAATCTAGGTCTACTCCAGGCCTCAAATTTATAAAGAGATAGAAAATCAAGATTCATTGATGGAAGCCAATTTGCAGGTTATTGCGAACTATTTTACGAACACACGATGTCTTTAATTCAATGCATTGTATCTTCTGTTTTCATGATTATCCTTGTCTCCTGTAGGTTTCGGTGAAATTAATGTTTGGGGTGTATGCCATTATTACAGTAAAGAACAAGTTAACGAGGATTTTTGGTGGATTATTCCATGATGGGGGACTCAATGATAGATAGAATTTTTATGAGTGTTTAAATCCTAATGCTTAATGCAACATTCAAGTTTATGAAATGATCAATCATTATAGATTTCAGTGAGATCCGATGAAAAAAATTCTCATTTAATTATTTTTATTTTGGCTGAAAAGTTTTAATATCATAATAGCCCTCCCCCCCCCCCCCCCCATTAGGTTTTAGAACCGTGAGATTATTTTAAATGGCCCAAAATTTTGTGGGACCCTTAAATCAAGAAAATTCCACTTACTTGATGGCCTGACTCTTAGATAAACCGGCATAATACAGAAAAACCTGTTAGCAATAATGATAAAAAAAATTCTCCATAAATCAGCAAATGATCTGCGAAATGATTGACAAGGTTGAGTAGATTTGCTTACTGTCACTAATATCATTATTGTGTCGATAGATTACTGAGCTGACAATGTGATGGGCGTCGCCTTTGAAGTTCCCCCTGTACAATGTCAAGTTCTATTGTCTCCAAGTTATGTGATGATGCAATTAACATTCTACAACGTTTAACATCCCCTGACATGTGTCTGATCAGCTACGCTTCAATCTCTATTGTGTCTTGAACATGTATTGATATCGCATTTGTCATATTAAGAAAAATTATCCCAAGAAATGACCTTTCCTGTAAATTCATAGCTAAAGGTTTTCTTAGATAGCATACATTCTTTTGACTTGTTCTAACACATAAGTAAATTGGTTCACACGGAAATAATCTGAGCACTTTAAAGAGCAGCAATTATTAAGATGGCTCATTGCACGTTGTCCTCAAAGAGTCCGAGCACGAAATGTTTTAATCACACAGGATGTGATATGTATTAAGTACATAAGTCAAAAAGGCAGAAATTATGCAATTTTGAATAACACCACTGCCCCCTCCCCCCCTTTAATTTACAAAAATTTATTTCAAAATGGACAAAAGATTGACGGATTTTGACTCGGATCTGTGGTCGCTAATCCGATACTTTATTCACCGAGTGACAATGATGGACAAACAAACCAACAACTACAAATAACTTAACAAAGCATTTAAATTGTCAGCTTGTGACATAGTGTCTTATTAAGTATAAGTACAAGTATAATGAGCTAAACTTAAGCCTATTTTCTATGTGATGCCATTCACAGCAAATCATGTGGGACAAAAGTAGCAGATTATAGATTTTGGACATATTGAAAATTGCAATTTGTATCTTTAAAAGTTAAAGTTCATACATGTCCAAAAAGTACTGTAGAATTATAGTTTTCTGTGAATAGAGATTATAAGAGATAAAAGATACTGAAAAGTAAAGAAGGGTTATTCAGGTCCTATCCATTCTGTTAAATATCACCGACTGAAAGTCTGGGTATGTCGGGAAAATACACTGTCTCCAACAGGCAGCGGACTCCCCAAAAATTACGTAATAAAGACACCGGAAACAACGTGCGGACTCCCCCAAAAATAAAGTAATAACACACTGAAACAGGCAGTAACTCCCAATAATTCGTAAACACTGTGCAAACAGGCAGCGGACTCCCCAAGCATTGACTAAAGAACATGAAACAGACAGCGACCTCCCCAAACATTACATAAAACACTGGACAGGCAGCGGACTCCCAAAAATTATCGTAAAACTACTGAAACAGGCAGCGGACTCCCCAGAAAATAAAAAGTAAAACTCTGAAACTAGGCAGTGGACTCCATTACGTAACCTAAACAGCCGCCAAAAATTAGTAAAACACTGAAACAGGCAGTGATCCCCAAACACATTAACGTAACGAACACTGAAACAGGCAGTGGACTCTCCAACAAAATTACTTAATAAACACTGAAACAGACCAGCGGATCCCCAAACATTACATAAAACACTGCGAAAGCAGGACGACGGACTCCCCAAACAGTTACATAAAAAACTAGCTGAAACAGCAGCCGGGATCCCAAAGATTACATAAATCACTAAAGACAGCACGACCCCAATAATTGAAACACCGAAGACAGCACGGTTCTCCCACAACAAATGTAAATACACCTAAACAGCAGTGGACTCCCCAAAAAATTACGTAAACACACTGAAAACAGACAGCGTACTCTCCAAAAATATTACGTAAACAACTGAAACTGTTATGTATCTCACCAAATGTGGACAACTTGTTAATTATTACCAAAACATCTTTACTTCTTCACTGACGAAGAGCAATGACCAAAAGTTGGTGACAAAATGTTTCACTTTTAACACCTGATGGAAATGAAATATTGTTAGTGTTTTAGTCCATTGTAAATCTACTTGCCAGATAGACTAAGCATCGACTTGCAAGACAGAAATTACGTAAAACAACTCGAAACAATGTTAATTACACGCACACTGTGGGACAATGATGTATATTATTACAAAACAATCTTTACTTCCTTCGCACTGACGAAGTAGTAACTGAACAAAATTGTGCCAAAATGTTTCACTTTAAACTGAATGGAAATGAATGCATATTGTTAGTGCGTGTTAAGTCCATTGTAAAATCTATTGCAAAGATAGAACTAAAATCTACTTGCAGACAGACCTTCCCTTTCCTCAAGACGCGCTGTGTGGATACTACAATTTTCAAGTACAGGTGTTTCTATTATATACTAGGAATATTCATGCCATAAACCAAATGATCTCCCACTATTTTGCAACATCACGAAGTTTCTCCATTTCTGTTATCAATATTGGAACAACAAATATTACCACATTGTAGTGTTTATTTCTTGATCTCTAAATAATATGTTTATTTTCGCTGTAAAGGGAAGTGTGCCGACCTGAGCTTAAATAATCACAGTTCTACATGTACACAAACTCCAAGATATTATGACATAACCATAACATAAGATTGATAAAATCAACAAAATAGCCGGCAGCAGTCTTTAATAGATAGAGATTATTTAGTCAGGAGTTCAGGAACGCAACTCATATAAGTGAAGTTTTATATTGTTTTCCTCTATTCTTATTGCGTCTTGTTAAATAAAACTCTTGATCATCACAGTGACATATGATACACTATGGAACATAGCTTAAATACAGCTCCCTGTTACTCAGGTTCCTCAAACAAACTATACATTGAGACAGGTCATTCCACTTGTATTAGGAACTTTTATCAATTCCTTTAATTAACAAGAAAGGCTTCCATAGATTAACGGGATAAGAATCTTACGTAAGTATTCCATTAAGATTCTTACGTGGTGACACCTTACTGATAAAAGTTACATGTAACATATCTTACTGTGGCACTAATGTACTAATAAGTTACATGACCTGAGCACCAGAAGAGCACGAAGCATGGGAAAATTAAATTCTGATTAGTTTCTTTAAATATGGCTGTAATATATAGTGGCAATATAATAGTAATACTAGAATAACGTAGAATCCTCATTAAGTACCTTCGACGAGTGGTGGGATAGGGAAATTCCCGGGGGAACAAGATTCGCAGTCCTAGGACGAGGCCGTTGGCCGAGTCTAGAACAGCGAATTTTGTTCCCGAGGTGAATATTTCTCTTATCCACACGAGTAAATCTATGAAGGATATGATTTTTCTCACAGTTTATTCACTGATTAGTGGCGTAAAATCTGGGATCTCTGAGGAAATTTAGCACAGTTATTCAATATCTTATTTGAACTTTAAAACAAAAACTAATTAACAGGCAGAAAGAGCATACCCGGAAATGGTTTACACTGCAATGTAACTAAAAAACTTCAAGAACTGGTTCCCTCAGAAAGGCTATACTCAAATTGAAAGTTTTAAAAACGAACAATATATAAAGTTAGTTTGCTTCACCGTGTAACGTAACATCATAGGAAATATATGACGTCACACAATGAAATACGTGCGCAAGCAGTGTGAGATCGAAAAAATTCTTCACATGGCTGTCTCACATGGTAAAGTCGGTCTCACACTGTTGGAAATGTTGAGAAAAAGTTTTATAGCAGTTCCTGCATGTGCAATCCATTACACTACTTGATAAAAAAAAGAAATTATAAAAAAAAGAGTCAGAAAGAAATGGATACTAGAATCATGTACATTTATGCAGACACAGGTTTGCCTTGTTGATTTCTGTGAGTAAATCAACCAGCTAAATGGTAATAACAGCAATGGCTAGGAGACTGAGTTTGACATTTCACCCATTAATGGCACTTCAAGTTAGACTAAGACTAATCTCCTGTTTTTGATATCTCACCGGCAACAGCAGAACAGGTAGACTTGTTTACAAAGTCAGTACAAATAGGTGATGATCATATACTACCGCATGAAACTACAAAATGAAATCCAACGGTGACAAAAGCACTGCAACTTAGCAGTTAAATTAGCTCAAAATTTAAAAACTCTTTATTTTGACACATAAGCTGGCGTATAAAATTTACTACAAATCTCTTAATTAGATATAAAGAGGAACTTTCCTATGTTAATTTTATATTGGAAATTATTTCTATGTCTTGGGAATAAAATAGTTCAAGATAATTATAATCATGATAAAGAATTAGCATTACTCAAGACTATGTTTAACTTGTTCAATCTAAATTATGATATAGAACTTGGATGCTATGTTGGTGACCTCTTGGAATTTATAATCTAAGACGGTAAATCTATTCTAATCCCCTTTAACAAAAAGGAAAACCCTTCCACAGGAAAACCACTACAGATATATGGGGATTTTAACAAAATCAATTTCAATATATGTATTATTTATAGTAATATTTTCAAAAATTATCATAGTTTTAAATTTATAATAAATATTATAATCTTATAGGATTTGTTTAGTCACATTCCAAGCAGTTTATTGTTATATATAACATTTCACAAAATGTTTTTCGTTTAAGAGATAGAAAGCATCAAAGTTTCTACTTTTGCCCTTGAAATTCCCTTATTACGTAATCAATTTTTCATTTTCTTGGGTATCAGCTGATCCAAAACGTTAAGCAAGCAACTTTTGCTTCCAATAAAGCTTTAACAAATTATCTTTTAGTTTTTTAGATATTTAGAAAATACTTTTGACCCTATCGGCCCTTAATTTGAAGGCTGCCTAAAATCACTTTATATTGTCGAATACGTCTGATCATTATCTACAACTTTTTCTATATGTTTTTTTCAAAAATTTCTGTATAAAAAGATATTGACAAAATATATGCCAAAAAAGCAGAAGAAAATTTTGACGTTTGTTGTCGGTATAGCGAGCTTGACGTGTTTTGGCGTTGAACGAAATATTGAGGAGTTCGCACATCTATGGTATATCGTCGTTACAACATCCCTGAGAAATTGAAGTTTAGTAGCTTTCATAGTTACGAGACAACTCTGGACAAAATGACCCCCGAAATTTCATAAAAAACGTCGAAATATCTGGACGTATTATTGACGTAACGAAAATCGAAAAAAAGTGTACTCGGCTCATATAAATATTCTATATCCTTGAAAATTGAACGATAATCGGCTACGCTCATTTCGAGGAAATCGCGTGACAAATACTTTGTAGAAACAAGAAATTAATAACTAGATTCGAACTCTCGTTGCGAGACAACGAGTTGGTCTTTCCGTTCGATTAGGATGAGAAATATCTTTGATGTTATATACGATGGGTCAAGATGACTGCTAGAATGAAAAAATTAAGCATTGCATTTTTGGGTTGAAATTGAACCAAAAAACAATATGACGACAAATTAAACAATTAAAAGGCAATGTAGAACAAAACTATTTTCTAGTTTTCATGATATATAGTACGATGTTGATTTTAGGGGGTCATACCCATTTCCTTAATGAGACGATTGTAAGATAAAATTTTGAGGACGGCAATATTGTTCAGAGTCACATTTCAAGCAATTCATGGCTATATACCGTTTAAAAAATGGTTTTTCTCGTTTTACGTGACAGAAAGCATTAAAGTTTAAGACTGTTTGGCCCTAACATCCCTGATTATGTAATGATGATTTCATTTCGTTGATATAGCTGATGCAAACGTTTGAAACAAGCAACTTGCTTTAATTAATGCTTAACAAATTATTTTTAGATTTTTATTACTATCGAAAATACTTTTGACCCCTTTCGCCTTAATACAAGGGATGGCCCTCAAAACTTTGAATATTGTCGAATACGCTTTTCATTTTCTACATTATTGTTCTAACATGCTTACAAAATATTTTAGTTTCATAAGACTACGAATGTTGTATTAGGGTCCATCCCCAAAAATCCTATAATGGAGATGTCAGTCAAAATTTAAAGATGGCATATTGCTATCAGGTCAGCATTCAGCAATTCAATTTATACTAACATTTCACATTGTTTTTCGTTATACGAATAGAAAGCATTCAAAGTTCATACCCTTTGCCCCCTTGAAATCACCTTATTACGTTAATCAATTTTTCATCTTTCGTTATATACAATGGTCCAAAAACGTTAAAACAAACACTTTGCTTCAAATAATGCTTAATCAATTCTTCTTAGTTTTTGAAATATTTGAAAATTTAATTTTGACCCCTCTCAGTCCCTAATTGTGAAGGGCTGGCCCCTAGAAACTGATATGCGGCGAATTGCCTTGTAATTATCTAGAAACATTTTATTAATACAATGTATATAGCAAATATTTGTTAGTTTTCTAATATATACGATGCATTGAATTTTAGGGTCATCCCGTGAACCTCATTAAAGGGGAGATGTAAGACAAAATATGAAGATGACATATTGATACAGTCACATTCCAAGCAATTCAAGTTATATAAGCATTGTCACAAAATGTTTGTTTTCATTTACAGAGTAGAAAAGCCATCAAAAGTTTCATATTTTTTTTTCTGTTATTGGCCCCTTGAAATCTCCTTAGATTACGTTACATCAATTTTCAATGTTCGTTGGATATGCAGGCTTGATGCCAAAACGTTAAAAACAAGCAAACTTTGCTTCAATGATGCTTAACAAGTTATTTTGTTAGTTTCTGAGATATTTAGAAAAAGAAATTGACCCCTCTCAGCCCCTAATGTTGAAGGGCTGCGCCCTAAAACTTGATATACGTCGAATAGGCTTGTAATTATCTACGAAACTTTTATTATCACATTATAATAAAAATATCTTAGTTTTCAAAAATATATACAATGTTGAAATTTTAGGGTCATCCCTGAACTCCCTAAAAGACGGATGTAAGACAAATTTGAAAGATGGCATATTGCTTAGATAATTCCAAGCAATTCATGTTAATAACATTTCACAAAATGTTTTCGTTTAAGCGATAGAAAGCAATCAAAGTTTAATACTTTTGCCCTTGAATCCTTATTAACGTAATCAATTTCATCATTTACGTGTATCAGTGATCTAACTACACGTTAAAGACAACTTTGCTTCAAAATGCTTGAACAAATATCTTTTTGTAGTTTTTGAGTATATTTAGAAATAGTTATGACCCCGTTCAGCCCTTGAATTGAAGGATGCCCTAAAACTGATGTATGTCGGAATACGGCTGTAATTAACCCGACAACTTTTATTCTAAATGTTTTATAAAAATATCTTCGTGTATGAAAAGATATTGAACGAAAAATGTATTGGAAAAATGCAGTGAACAATTTGACGTTTTTCGGGTCATGCGGCTTTTGACGTTTATTCGTGAATGAAAGTTGATTACCCGCTTCACAATTAGAAATCTCGCTACAATCCCTGAAAATGAAGGTATATTCTCTAACAGTTTCGTAGTAACACTTCGGGACAACTCGACACCCAAAATTTGTCACAAAAACGTTCGAATATACTGAGTAATATATTTGACGTTTCGAAAAAACAATAAAAATCGTATAGAAATCAGTAGAAATCTTAATTCATGCCTGAAATTTGACGAAAATTGGACGACGCGAATATTCGAGAATCGCCTGCAACAAAATTTGTAAGAAAAAAACACTAATAAGAACTAGAGTTCGATCTGTTGCGAGCAACGAGTAAGCGTCTTCCGTCGTTATGGATGAAATAATATCTTTTGATTGGATTATTTTCGATGGTCAGATTTATACTCTAGATGAATAAAATTAATGCAATTGCATTTCTTGGGTTGAAATTGAACGCGAAAACAATAGACAAAATTAAACAATTAAAAAAGAATGTATAACAAAAATATTTCTCTAGTTTTCATGATTAAATAGTTAGATGTTGACTTTTTAGGGTCATACCGAATTCCTTAATGGGGGCGACATAAGATAAATGTTGAAGATGCATATTGTTCAGAGTCACATTAGTAAAGCAAATTTCATTCTAATATTACCGGTTTTTTACAAATGCTTTTCATTTAAGAAGGCGACAGAAACATTAAAGTTTAAAGCTTTTTTGGCCCCTGAAATCCCTGATTTATGTAATGATTTTCATTTCCGTTATATCAGCTGAGTGCAAACGTTGAAACAAGCAACTTTGCCTTTATTAATACTTAACAAATTATTTTTAGTTTTTTAGTTATATCGAAAATACTGTTTGACCCCTTTCGGACCCTTTAATACGAAGGAATGGCCATAAAACTTGATATGTCGAATACGGTCTTTTTCAATTTTCTGACAATATTTTTGTTCTACAAGCTTAATCAAAATATTTTTAGTTTTCATAAATATCTTCGATGTTGTAATTTTAGGGTTCATGCCCCTGAAATCTTAAAGGGAGATGTCATGACAAAAGTTTGAAGATGGCAATATTGCTCAGGGTCACATTCCAAGCAATTCATTTATATAAATTTCACAAAAATGTTTTCGTTTAAGAGATAGAAACGCTAATCAAGTTTCCGACTTTTTGGCCCTATGAAAGTCCTTATTACGGCAATCAATTTCATTTCGCGTTGATATCAGCTGATCAAAACGTTAAAGCAAGGCAACTTGCTTCAATAATGCTTAACAAATTATTTATAGTTTTTCAGATATTTAGAAAAATCTTTTGACCCCTATTGGCCTTAGTTTCGAAAGCTGGCCCTAAAACTTCATTGTCGAATACGTCTTGTCTTATTACAATTTTGTTCTATATGTTTTTTCAAAACACGGTGAGCCACGCTAACACCTTTGTGAACAGTAAACGCGATGTGATGAACACAAGCTATGAACGGGGACGCACGCAATAGAGCAAGTGAACACATACGAGCGACACGAAATAGTAAAGTAAGAATGTTTCAGGACTGTAATTGTCAACATAAATGGTGCGGTGTTGGGATCCAGGACCCGTTTGTCCACTGCATGGTGTGGGACATAAAGATCACTTTTAACTAAAAGCAGGGGCCTATGTATTGTAGCTTTCACCGGAACTGGTGACGTCTCCATAGAGTGATTTTTTTTTAGCTTCAACGTAAATCAATAAATTAGCAATCAATTATCAATCAATGATTTTACATATCCCGTAGGGGTTGTTGAATAGACCCAGCACCCTGTGTGTCGTAAGAAGACACGGAAAAAGAGCGCCTGTGTCACAGAAAGGTTGTGCGCGGACGAAAAAGATCCTCCTGACTCAAAGCCCTGCATGCCGAGCATAGGCCTAACATTCTTTGTAGTGCCCTATCACCGGCAATGGTACGGTCTCCATATCCGTGAAATACTTCTGGTGGGACGTAAAGCAATAACATTATCAATTTTAAGTGGTAGTTACAGGCCATTTATAAACGCATAACATATCCCTAAATTTGCAGCCATTCACATTGCAAATGCGGCGTCTCCAACTTAATGCAAGGCGCTAAATAATTGCGTATCAATGTCAATTAGCTGCCGCTCGTAGCTGTAGTTAATGTACTTTAATGCAGAGATCATACTCACAAGGTCATCGAGAAGCCGTAATCATTTCCAAAAGGAAACTCTAGGATTAGAACAGATACGTCTCAGCTCCCCTTGCGTTGAAAGAGGCGACTGAATGGAACGTCATTCGAATGAGACTGGAAAAACCGAGGCCGCCGTGTCACAAAGGTGTGGAACGAAAAAGATCCCTCCCTGCCAAATGCCATAAGTCGAGCATAGGCCTTAAATTTTGCAGCCCTCAACCGACAATGGCTGACGTCTCCATTATGAGTGAACATATTCTCGAGTAGAACTGTCAAATCTTTTCAATGGGGAATACATCAATCAAAACCGTCTTCAGCTTAACGACTACATGTATATTTAAATCTAAAGCTAGTCAGAGTTCTTTGGTACATTTCATGTTCAAGGATGATAAACGTAAGGTCATTAGGGAATTTGTTCACTATGTATTCATAAAATTTTAATACAAATATTTAGAATGCCATTTAGAACAGTTTAAAGAATGTACTTTTTGAACTTAATATTCTCTCTTAGACACAACAAAGTTTAGAGTTTTTAAACATCTACTAACGCACTTATTACGTACGCGTAACTTTGGGTACGTAATTCCTAACTGGACATGCTTCAAGAATGTCCTCAAACATTTCTAAATTCCCACAGTTTCTCCAAAAATGTTGGAGTCAATTTTGTCTTTTATGTTAGCAGATACTTATAAATTTTAATATTTCCTTTCGACAGCGAAGATTTTGAAAAACATTCCAATAACAAAGAGGAGAAAAAAGGGAAGGGGTTAATCAACCATTTGGTGTTAATTTCCCTTGTCCATTGCGATACGAAACTAAAAGTACCAGGGTTAAAAATTTGGAAAAGAACTTTTGTTCAATAACCCTTTGCAAAAAGTTTTCGATTTCGAGATATTACGAGGTCAAAGATAGACCGTTCTGCCCTAAAATCCCTTTTATAAGATTACGTTTAGATCAAACATTTTCTTGTATCTATAATTGATTAAAAATGTTTATGGTTTAACAAGAATATCTGATTTTTGCTTCTAGCCCCTCTAAGCCCTTATCAAAGGACCAGCCCCCTTTTTCTCGATGTCATGTAAAAGGTCGTTCAAAAACTACACCACTTTTGTTTCTACATGTTATCACATATATTCATGATAAAGATTATTCGTATGAAAAAGACTATTAAAAAATCGACGCTTTTTCCAAAGATCGATATTGTCGAGCCCTACCGCGCTTTCGCGCTTTTTAGCTAGTAGCTTGAGACTCAATAGGTATAATACTTCAGTCTCTTGTCTTATCTTCGTAAAATTTGAAGAAGATATCATTGAGTAGTACGGAGATCATTTCTGCACAAAATGAGGACTCTGAAAGAATCAGGATTGTCAATCATCTCAAACGGAAGTTGACGCCTATTACAGAAAAAAATTATTTCGATCTTTCTAGACCAATATACACCATCCCTGAAAATTTTCATGAAAATGCCGTTCAAGGCTTTGGAGAAATCGAAGTAAAGAAAAAGAAAAAGGAATTAACAAAGAAAAAAGGAAACCGGAGAAGTAACAAATAAGCTCCTTGGAAACGGAAGACCTTAATAATAAGTAACTAGAATTCATCTCGTGCGAGCAACGAGTAGGTCTTAAGCCGTTCGATTAGCCATGCAGGCCCACGGGCTTTTTCTTGATATATCGATAGATCTTGATACAACATGAAACAAGTTGTTGTTCTACATGTCTTAACAAAAATGATTGACCAGTCAAGTTCTTGATGTCGATAAAAAAAAAAAACTTTCGAAATCTCCAGGCTAGCTATGAGGTTCACAGGTCTAAGAATCTTGATATCGAACAATAAATCAACGAATAAACTGAATAACTTTTGTTCATACATCGCTTAACAAAATATTTACCAGGGAAAATGCTATTGTATCGACATCATAAATCGACTCTACCTGGGCGAACCAAGAAAAGCAAATATTGATCTCTCCAGCTTAGTCATTGAAGCCCACAGGATTTTCTTGATATCAATCTCGGATATATCTTGAATAAATGAAACAAGTTTTGTTCTACACGTCTTTTACAAATAATTTACAGTAACAGAGTTGATGTGAATATCGACAAAAATGAGCTCTCTAGGCTAGCACCAGCTGTCCGGTCTAATTCTCATGAAGTCGCACAATTAAATCACGATAAACTAAACAACTTTTGTTCTACCATCTTCTTACAAAATATTACCAGGAAAAGTTATTGATAATCGAGACACAAAATCGACCCTCCTGGTGAGGCGAGCAAAAAATCAAAATGATACTCCAAGGCTAGCCATGAAAGCTCCACAGCCTTTATTGATATCAATTGATTAGATCTGATAAACTGAACAAGTTTTGTTCTACATTTCTTTTATCGGTGCACGGTCCAGCGAGTCCGAAGTGTTCATGCATCCGAAGGCCCACTAGTCCGAAAGGTTCAGACCAGTCTAAGGCCCACTGAGTCCGAGGTACACAGTCCAAACTGGGTCGATATATGCAAGATTGTACAGGAAAAAAAAATATACTAGTATCTAGATCAAAGCATTGTTTGTAAAGGTCGGTGATTAGCAAACATTTTTTTTGAGGCCTTCAATTAACAAAATCGGCCGTAATCCAAAGTGTTGTGGTGTGTGGGGGGGGGGTCCACTTAGGTGCACGTGCACCCCAATTTAAAAATGAAAATGCTAAACCACTTAACTTCGGGGGTTTTCGCTCCCTGGACCCACTATGGCCTGCCTGGACCCTCTTGGGGCCTATTTAAAGTCGACCCAGAACCCAATGTAAAACGCTCTTCGCTTCCCGGGGCTTCGCTTCTGGCCCCCTTCAAGCGAGATCACGTAGACCAGATGGGGCCCTGACTATCTCCCTTTTTTCATTCTTCCTTATGCTATGAACCCTTGTTTCAGGTAAGGAATAATACATGGTGTCTTTTATTCCAAGGTCTTTTTGGTTTGGGGGTCACAGTAGCTTATTGCTAAACCAATAAATGCTTTCTTTGTTGGTTTCATTTGGTGACTGAAGGAAATTAGTATTGCAGAAAAATTCATAACCGCGTTTCCGCGTTAAGCGGGTTATCGGATTTTTTTCTGCAATATGTTTCCTTCATCATCCCAAGTAACACCAACAAAGAAATCAAAGCATTTTATTCGTTTATTGTTTCATATTTCGTGCATTTTCAAAACATATTAAATTGAATTTAAGTATATAAATATCATAAATGTTGATCATTTAGTTACAACTAAACGACAGCCAATTCAACTTTGACTTGGAATCGCTCCTATATGGATAATGACATACGCAGACCACCGTGATCAAATAGTTTAAAAACAAAACACCATTTATTGGATGATGAAAACGCCCACTGTCCCAATTTCAAAGGAAGATTCAGTGAATGTAAATATTTAAGAAATAAGGTATCTTCATGAATTTGCGCTAACGCTTTATAGTGTAGATTACGAAACTGTAATTATGATGTACTGTAACGTTCACGCTATTGTCTAGGTATTGTTATTATTACAAAAGCGTCTCCATCTTGAGTAATACAAGTTTCTTAATAACATCGAAGTGTTCATATCTGTATCATCAAATCCAAGACAGTATTCATTTTAAATTTTATCGGGACTATAAATACGGGTTGGCCCACGTGATCAAATTCCAATAAAGCCCGAAGGGCTTTATGAAAAGGTTTGATCACGGTACCAACGTATTTATCCGATAAATATTTTGAAAATGATGCCTTATTACTTATACTTTAATATTTTTTGATCATACATCATTGCTAATTTGTTGTTAGGCAACACAATTTTGACCTACAATAAACGCTTCGTTCAAAAATGAACGAAAAACACAAAAACAAAGTTCCATGAAATGATAGAGCTGATTGTATTATAATAGGTACTTAAAAGCAAGTGATATAAACAAAGACCATAATTATACAGTTTCTTCAAAAG
>CAJDSM010028039.1:118-18068 GCA_903981925.1 Ostrea lurida
CCCATCATGCCGGATCCCGTAACGGACCCTAGCAGTCGACATTTTCTCACGTCACAATCAACGGGAGTAACCGACGCCTAGAGTGGCACATTTCTCAGCCTAACATCAAGGGGACTCTCCGTAACGGGACCTAGAGTGCCCAACTCTCTCACGTCAACAGTCAAGGCACCGCTACAGACCTAGCAGCTGCACATTTCCTCAGTACCATCACGGCGACCGTACCAGACCCCTCAGAGTGACATTCTCTCCTCAGTAACATCATCGCGGACCCGTAACAGACCCTAGCAGTGACACTTTCATCAAGTACACCTCCATCGGCGACCCGTAACAGAACCTAGAGTGCCACCTTCTCAGTAACATAAGGGACCCGTACACAGACCCTAAGAGTGACATTCTCTCAGTAACATCAAGGCACCGTAACGACCTAGAGTGGCACATCCATTTCTCCAGTAACCCATCATCGGCGACCGGTAACGCGCACCTAGCAGTCGACATTCTCTCAGCTAACCATCAAGGGATCCGTAAACGGAACCCCTAGAGTGGAACCATATTTCTCAGTCACATCACTGGGACCCGTAACGAACCAGACGCTCGACCATTTTCCTCAGTAACATCATCCGGCGACCGTAACCGACCTACGACGTGACATCGTTCTCAGTAACATCAACCGGACCCGTAACCGGACCCTGCATTTTAAGAGTGGAGGATGTTTTTTTCTCATGAATTAATAAAATCTCCAAGGTGATTTGACTTTCGTAAGAGGTATCCACATTATGATAGCTGTAGACAATCCATTCGTTTCCAGATACATCGGACTCCAGGGCGATCGTAACGGACCCTAGAGTGACATTTCTCAGTCAAACAAGGATCTAACGGACCCTACGAGTGACACTTCTCAGTACATCAAGGGATCGTAATGGCGGACCCTAGAGTGGACATTTTCAGTAACATCAAAGGACCGTAACAGAACCCTACGCGTGACATTTTCTCAAGTAACATCAAGGGAATCGAAACGGACCTTAAGTGACCATTTCTCACGTACATCAAGGGATCGTAACGGACCCTTAGAAGTGACAATTTTCTCAGTAACATCAAGGGATCGTAACGGACCCTAGAGCTGACACTTCACTCATACATAGCGGATGCGGTAACGGACCTAGACTGACACTTTTCAGTAAATGTCAAGATCGTAACGACCATAGAGTGACACTTCTGCAGTAATTCAAGGGATCGGTAACGGACCCTCAGAGTGACATTTCTCAGTAACATAAGGGATCGTAACGGAGCCCCTAGGTGACATTTCTCAGTTACATCAAGAGACCATTAAGGACCCCAGCGTGACATTTCTCCATATAATCATGGGACATTAAGGACGCAAGAGTTGACAGATTTCTCAACTTGGAGAATGACGACATTGATTCTCAATAACATCATGGGATCGTTAGGACGAGATGAGTGAATTGTGCTTGATGAACACATTAATTTTTTTGTGCACATTAATCACATACAATATCACTTGCAAGTTTTTCATTTCTAATTATATAAAAAAAAAATTCTTGAGCTGATTATATACATGAGTGTCGTGTTAGGTCATACATGTTAAGATGGATAACAAAGTTGTTTAAGAGAAATAATCAAAAGACAGGATAATACAACCAGTCACTATCATATAGTCAATTTAGCTTGTCGGCGGTAGTTCAGCAATGGTGATATAGTGCTCAGTTAACTGATTTACATATTAATTATGTTGACCGACTGAACATAACTTGATAAATATGAAGGGACATGATAAGATGCAGTATTGGTAGCAGATGGAATGTTGAAGCCACGTGGGTGGTGCGGTGACCCCAATGTATTTGTCAGACGTACGATAAGCCGGATTAGTCGAAATACATTGTCCGTACAGGTGTGTCAATTCCACAGCCTCCTGTTCCAGAGTCAAGGATGTTGTAATCTCGCGGTCATGTGTGTACCCGTGATAAGAACAAACATCACAATTATACAGGATCAACACATCGTATAACTCCACCATGAGGAGATATACTGCCATCTTTCTTTATACGTAGATCTGGGTATATCCCTCAAATCTTGAATATAATTACTGCTGCTTAATTATTTTAAAGTTTTGGTTAGAAAATGGAGGCTCATTTTCAAAGTTTAAGTCAATTCTATTTTCATAATTCATGGCTATAATTACCAAAGGCATAGAATCTGCAGTCCAGAAGGGAAAATGAAGTAATTAAATGGTTGGACTTTTTTAATTTTTAATTAACACATATCATCTAAAAGTAAAAAACAAAAAAATACAATTAAGAATTATTTTTAAATTGATTTTCAGAATAGAACAAAAAAAGATGTTTAATGGAATAATTCCTTTTTAAAATGGTTTAAAGTAAGACTTAAATGTTATCATTAACAATTGGTTTCTACACTTTTTTTATCAGCACAACTGTACTGTTTTCCGGGTTCATAAAACACGGGTTCGGAAACACGAATATTGACTCGTAGCTGAGGTTCATAAGAATGCAAATTGAGGTATCAATCACGGGGTCAATCATTGAAAACTGCCACATCAGCTTCGATAACTGTAAAACTTTTGATGTAAAAGACATTGTTTTGTCCCCGAGGTTATTCCAAGGGCATTTTGTGGTCTTTTATGAAAGTTGAAAATAAGTTAACAGAAATTTCCAGCTTTTTCAAACCGTGACGTTGCGACGACGTACACATCGAAATTGACGACGTAAGACAATAACAAGCGAAAAATTTGGATTGTGAAATAGAAAGTAAATGAAATATGCTTTAATGATCGTTGTGTGATAAATAGGATCTTTAAAACTCGTGCTTATGGCATATGAACATTTAGAAATTCGTTACCAGGGGATTTAAAATATTTTCCCTCGCCAAGGCTCGGGAAATAATTAAAATCCGGTAAACTCATTTGCATCAATTTCAGATGCCATAAGCAACCTCATTCAAAGATCCTCTATTTTTCATTGCAAGAAAGAGGGGGTTTAATGTTTTTCAAAACCAGCTAATTGTCAAGGGTTTTACGAGTACAAATATCATCATTTATATATATAACTGTGTATGTATTTAAGATCTGCTCATAAAACTAACATAATGATAACAAGATAAGTTTCGATGCAAAGCATCAATCAGCCGCTAAAATTTAAATATTCTGAATTATTCATTGAAGAAACTACGAAATCGACCCAATGCTTGAGAAGGGCTGTCCTCAATAGTTTTATCCACGCGCCCTTCATGTTTGAAATCTATCCGCCATGCTCTCAGGTCAATTGCAGAGGCGAAGCTGAATTGATTCTAAAACATATGTTATGCAGATATAATTACTTTAATGTCAAAAAGGCAGAACTCAAACATGCATTTAAGTAAACATAATGAAAGGCAATACTCCGGATCTCTGTCACATGATGATGGCGATACCATTTCCTGGATTGGCTATACTTGAATGCAAATCAGACTTTGGCAGGTTGAGATTTTAACATTAAACATAAGTAACAAATATATTAAATCAAAGATATTTGAAGCTGCAGCATATTCAAACCAAAAAAAACTTGTTTTGATTTATTCATTTATCTGATCATTATCTGGAAACATCATAATGAATCGCTTCTACTTGTTTTACTCAATGCCATTTCGAGGGAGTATTTGTTGTAAAACTTCGTATAAAAATCGTAAATTCATATTATATTAATTCGTTGAATAATGGATAAAATGAAATGCATTGATTATAGATATTAATTACTATTATTTATACATCTTTCTAAATTCTTTTAATTCAAATTTTTACACATATTATTAATAATTAGTTTTCGAAACACTAACAAAGACTCCCGCTTTTCCCCATGTTGCAGATCAAAACACAATCACAAATAGATAGCACTCCTCCTGCGGCCGATAATAAAGTTCTCATCTGTCTTAACATATATCAATATATATGTCTTTCTTTTTTTTTATTTGAAAGTGAAAGATGGTCTGAGTAAAGAATGATTTTATAAGTTTTATAATGACTTGTATAATTAAAGCACACAGTTTGAGTCCGAGTGTATGCAAACATGCCCCTCCAGGCCAGATTCATCAACAAAGTAAAAGTTGATAAATATTAATCACCTTTAAAATATTCCTCCACCTGATTCAAAGCTGTAAAATTTCAAATTTTGGATTGGAGTAATAAAGTTGTTAATATCTACCATCTTCATTCCTCATACCCCTTGATCGATATCATATACCTCTTAACCTTATCTATATTCGATTTCAATAAAAATTGAAATAAAATAGTATGAAATTGTCTCCCTTTTGGGAGTAAAAAGTTATATGATTCAGAACAACATAATTGTGACTTACATCAGGATATAATTGCATTTCAAAGATCGCATTACAATTATCTCCTTACAAGGATCTCGTTATAAATATCTCATTACAAGGATCTCCTTACAAGTATCTTGTTACAAGGATCTCATTACAAGGAAGTTGAACTTGTTACAAGAATATCCTTACAAGGATCTTGTTACAATAATATCCTATACAAAGATCTTGTTACAAGGAAGTTGATCTCGTTGCAATGATATCCTTACAATTATCTTGTTACAAGGACCTCGTTCAGAGAATCCCTTACAGGATCTCATACAAGGATCTGCTCATCACAAGGATCTCGTTACAAGGATCTCATTACAAGGATCTCATACAAGATCTCCATACAAGGATCTCGTTTACAAAGGTATCTCTTACAAGGATCTCGTACAGGATTCATTACAAGGATCCATCCAAATAGACTCTCATTACAAGATCTCAATCTACAAATCTTGTTACAAGGATCTCATTACAAGGATCTCTTTACAAGTTCGTTACAGAGGATCTCTGCATAAAGATCTCATCACATCGTAGATCTCGTACAAGGATCTCATTAAGGATCTTGTTACAAGGATCCATTACAATAGGATTCAGTTACATAGGACTCATTACAGAGGATCGTTACAAGGATCTCATTACAAGGATCTCATTAGTCCCGTTACAAATCATCCGGTCTCATTACACAAGGATCTCGTTACAGAAGGATCTCGTTACAAGGATTTCAATACATAAGGATCTCCTGCATTTTACAGACTTTATAGGGCTTGAAGTATGTCTCCTGTGCATGTAGTCGTTTTTTATATTTTCTGTCATTTTTGATTTTGATGAGGTGAAATTAATACAATGACACAAATTTAAGAGTGTTTTGGAAAAAATATCAATTCTCCCAATAAAAGCAACATTCTATCAACAGATAATGTCATCTATTTTTCTGAGAGTCGAAAAAAAGATTAAATTTGAAAATTTTAGAGGTGGCGCACTTTAGGTGCACCCCCCCCCTCCAAATCCGCCACTCAGCAGTGATTAATTGCTCCTTCGCCAAACACTCGGCTATTAGAATCGAGAATCATGGGTCTTTCAGATATGACCTTAAAAACGAAGGTCCCGTATCACAGTAGACATTGGCACACTAAAGAACCCTCCCTGCTACGTTCCTGAGCACTAAACATAGGTCTACATTTGTGGTACTTCATCTACAACTGGTGATGTCTCAATATGAGTGAAAAATTCTCGATGGGACATAAAACAAACAAATAATCAATAGTAACCACTAATAGTTGTGCCGAATTTCATTTCAAACCGCTGCAATGCTTCCTCAACCTTTTGAAAGTTTTGCCGGATAAAATAACAGATTGCTCAGGTTTTTTAAAAACATAACTCAGTTATACAATGCTGCTTGGAAGTGCCTAATAACAAGGGGCGGCGGGGGGGGGGCTCCTCTAAATCCACCTATGTAATGTGTTTTTTTTAAAAATACGCTAATTAGATTGTATGTACGTTTTCGATATATCAGGTATATCGTAGTGAAATCGTCCCACATACGTCATCCGACTAATCGCGATACGGCGGACGAAAAATCGCTAATTTTTACACTATTTTAAATATCCAAGAACAATCCATGTTTTATACTAGAAGTCTGATTTGTTAAAAGTTTTGCAATGTATATTGTTTAATGCTTCAACATATTTACATACTTTGCCATATCATATCTTTATTTTTCCTGACGTAGGTTGTGATCATTTCATGATTTTAATTATTATCCTATCCGATATTTTTCGTTATTTTTTTTTTTCTACAGTTTCTAAACATAAATCAACATGTTTAACGTAAACCAAATCTTACCGTTTAGTGTTAATACATAAACAGGAGTATTTACAATAATGAGAGACCATAATGACAAATGCAATGTCTAAATATCGCGGATATTTCACGATATTAAGAATAAATATTGATACAAACTTTTTGCGATACACCATCCCTAAATAACTATAATGTAATGAAACATTAGGTCACACTAGGTATAATATTAATAGAAGAAATAAATCAGAAATCTATTCTAATATATTATTCGATCTATACGTTAGATATTCTTTTTCTTTTTTCTAAATTTATATCTATTTATTGAACTAACATTCAATTACATGTTGATGAGTCATGTTGGCTATTGCAACTAAATTTTGCCATAGGCCTATACAATTGTAATCATCCAGCTAGGCGCTCTTACACAATCATGAAAGAATTTCTGTAAATGAATATAGGTCTGATATAGGTCTAACCCTACTAATACTGATCACTTATATAGGATGTACAGGGTTATCATGATTAGACGTAACTATATCATTAACAGAATTACATGGGGAGTGCCTATGGCATTCCAAGGGTGAGTTCACAGGGCATTAGACATTCATTTTTAACGTTTTCAAATGGCAGCAAAAAATTGAACTTCATTTGTTGAGCTGCAAGATGAGATACAAGCACTTGCAGTTCTTTGCGAATTTTTGCAACCATTCAAAATACTTGGATTAAAAAGCATTTAAACATTAAAAGCAAATTACAAATTTAGCTAATAACATCACCGATGTCCATGCGCCTTATAATAATAAAGTTAATTGACAGTTGAATGGAATTTTTTCTAATTACGTATAAGGAAACTCTTCAATCCCCTTCGATCTATATGTTCTGACACATGTCAAATAACTTTGGTTTTACAAACGCATTTACATTAGAACATTAAAATGCTCATATTTACATAATTTAGCCTAAATTAAATTAAATTGATCACGTGAATGAATTCTTTAAAATTACGTTAAAGGAAAACTCTTCCATCCTTCATCACTATAGTCCTGGAGCACACCCCCCACACCCGCCCCCCCCCACCCCCCCCCCCCCCGCAGCACTGCCATACATCATACTTGCGCTGAACTACAACTAGACATTAGCACATTAATACCTCTCATGTAACATCTCTGTCACTACCACTCAAAAGCATGACGTTACTGTTTTACATATAGAAATAAAAAATTTCTGAATCTGAAAATATTTGCACTGACACGGTCTATTGAATCCAGCCAAGCAAAATCAGAGAATAGCCTTCCGCACAGAAAACGTGATGAAGCATGAAATCTCCGCAATATTACCTGTGATGTTCTGCTGTCTCGCCCCATTTCCATAGTTAATAGTTCGACTACCATAGAACAGTCCGAACGAGGCGTTCATGTACGGAATATTGGAACTATTGTAGGATAAAGCAGTATCATTGGGCTTATTCCCAGTGGCTTTGATCCAGTTGTCGGTGGCGAAAGATCCGACCATCAAACCAAGGGCCACAAGCGTCAAGATCAGTGTGATTATAACGAATAGTCTTTGTCGTTCCTCTAACGCCATATTCTCACCTGTCTCTGAGTTGATTCACGTTAGAAATGTATACATTTACGGCTACGACGCGATGTGTCCACGCCCAAGAAAATGTTTTATCGACGAGCTTCGATTACCTGGATAATCCATTTACGGTTATCATTCCAAAAAGCGCTCAGAGGACCACAATGAAAATCGATAACTGCAAGTCAATCATACCGTGGGTCACGCCTCTCGGAGAGAGAGAGAGAGAGATAGATAGAGAGAGAGAGAGAGAGGTGCACAATAAGCCGTGGCCTACTGAATATGAACGCTGCATATACAGTACTTGAACAAGTAGTGTCGGGACATGTTGCCCCTCGAAAACCCCTTTTTTCACAATTTGAGAATGATTACATAAATAGAGGCAGTACCACTAATGCTTTTAATAGTAGCTAGTCTCTCCTAGGTCTAATTACACTGATTAGGTGGAAAAGGCAAAAATACACCTTCAACGTCCGAGAGAGAGAGTTGCCACAGGCAACGCCGATTATTATAATTTCTTAAACTTCTCGGATTTATGCATGTAGTGTTTTTTAATGTCTAAAATAACTTGCATTGTAGATCGCTTGTTGCTTTTAAATTTGTGTATTTAATTAAATCATTTTATCCAAAAGTTATTCTCATATTTTGACAGTTTCACCTAGGCCTATAGCTAATTAATTTTTAGAGAATGATTCACCATAAATTCGGCGTGGTGTTTTTTAACTCCACGGTATGTTTGCTAAAACTTCTTTTACTTCTCTTGCATGTCGATACAGCTAGTATATAATACATTTCACCGTCTTATCTAAGATAAGTGATTTGTAATCTACTGCTAAATCACGTAGGGTAAGGATTTGTGCGATGTGCATAGCTTAATTCGAGTTTGATTCCTGTCAAAGACTTCCAGTATTTAATCATACCATTAACTGCGATTTTGTTTTCATACTATTATGGTTCAGAATCTTCAGACACATGTCGTTAAGTTTAAAAGGGAACTTGTCGGACAATCGTGACACTAAAAAAAAAAGGGGGGGGGGGGGCAGTCGCCCAATGTAGTAAATATACATATTTACTTGCATTATAAAAAATAACAAATAATGTATTATGATCGCTGTCAAATAAGAAGAGAAAGAACCCCCCACCCCTGATTAATTAATCAGGGGTGGGGTTTCTTTCTCTTCTTATTTGACAGCGATCATAATACATTATTTGTTATTTTTTATAATGCAAGTAAATATGTATATTTACTACATTGGGCGACTGCCCCCCCCCCCCCCCCCCCCCTTGTCCTGCAAGTACTTATACAAAATCAAAAATTTAATAAATCACAAATATATATATATATATATTCAAAGTTCAAGTAAAGTCTCAGTGGTCCGATAATAATATTTCAAAAAGTATACAAAGAAAACACAAAAATTCTCCGTAAAGCTTTAGCGCTTTCATTCTATCTTCAGAAGCTTTACAAAAAAATATATATATATAGTTAAAGTACGTCTCACTGTTTTGAAAAAAAAATTTAAAAAAATTTCTAATTCGTAACTATAGAAACAAATCTGCCCCCCCCCCCCCCCCTAACAAAGGAGTAATAGCAGGAAAAAAAATATCTATGAATGAGACTCGTGTACTAAAGCCAGATTTCAGATTTGGAGTTGCAGTACTCATGGGGGTATTCTTCTTCTCCCATTGTCCTCGTCCTTTTGAAAAAGAATGCTAGCTGTGTACCTGAATATAATTTCATCATACCCTATTCACATCTATGTACCACAGTACAAAATTTCACCATACTTCAACACTGGTGTCATACAATTAAATAAAGTAATGTTTTGATATCATTTTATAGAAATTCTGGTATGCTTCAATACTTCACCATACTACTGGTATGCTTCAATACTTCACCATACTACTGGTATGCTTCAATACTTCACCATACTACTGGTATGCTTCAATACTCACCATACTACTGGTATGCTTCAATACTTCACCATACTACTGGTATGCTTTTATATACTACTGCGTGTCACAATATTCCAATTATGTGTGAATATTACTGGTACCAAACTCCAACAAAACTTTAAAACTAGACGTCCTGCTCACCCTATGCCAGACATGTTTTTGATCACTCCTCAGATTGCTACTGTTGTACATAATTAGGGCCCCGCATGAAATCACATTGTCCGTCGTAAGTCCGTCCGTCAACATTTTAGTTGTGACGCGATAGCTCAAAAAGTTTTGATCGTATAGTTTTGAAACCTTGCACAATTGTACCCTACATAAGAGGCAGAAGCTTATAAATTCTGGGTTCCGTCCGCCCGTCCGTTCGTCTGTCCGTCAACATTTTCGTCTTGATGCCATAACTGAAGTTGTGATGCGATAACTCAAAAAGTTTTTATGGTACAGTTTTGAAACTTTGCACAATTGGTAATCTACAATAAGACGAGAGGTGTATAAATTCTGGGTTCCGTCCGCCGTCCGTTCGTCTGTCCGTCAACATTTTCGTCTTAATGCGATAACTGAAGTTGTGATGCGATAACTCAAAAAGTTTTGATCGTACAGTTTTGAAACTTTGCACAATTGTACTCTACAATAAGAGCAGAAGTGTATAAATTCTGGGTTCCGTCTGCCCGTCCGTTCGTCTGTTCGTCAACAATTTTCGTTGTGATGCGATAACTCAAAACGTTTTTTATTGTACAGTTTTGAAACTTTGCATAATGTGTACTCTGCAAGAAGAGGCAGAAGTTTATAAAGTCTGGGTTCACAGCACCTTCATACAGTCACTTTCCTTTGATAGCCCTCGGCGGGCCCTGCTGACCATGTCAGTTTTCTAGTTTATCATACTCCAGCTATGCTTGGATTCCTCTGTGTGGAATTTCATTAAAATGCTTATAGATGCACCATATTATACAGAATTTTATTATACTATACAAATATAGCTCTTTCATGAGGTCGATCCAAAAGAAATATCGACTTCACAGAAAAGCATATCGACCGAGCACGAAGTGCGAGGTCGATATGCTTTTCTGTGAAGTCGGATCGACCGAATGAAAGAGTTACATTTGTTATATTATTTTCTTAATGACAAACAACAGTTATTTCTGTATAACTCCCTTAGTCCTCCAAAGGGAAGTAAAATTATATGAATAACAAGAATTAAACCACATGAAACACATTTCAACACAACATTTATGGAAACCAAGTGGAACATTACCATGAATTAAATAATTTTACACACATATTAATAACTAGTGCTTTTGCATGATATTGTAGTTTATATATAGTTACATTTGTGCAGTGGTTAAAGGAATCGTTGGGTTTTCTCTTTCTTATTTCAGTAACACAAGTCAATATCGGAAAATATAGTTTAACACGTGATATGAATCGAACCAATCAGATTTATCGATTTATATAGTAAAAATAATATTCCAGCTTATAATGCTTTAAGATACCATTATACAGAATTTCACTATATTCCAGCTTATAATGCTTAGATATCAGCCCTGCTTAGATACCATTATGCAGAATTTCACTACACCTCAGCTATTGTTAGATACCATTACACATAATTTTATTATACTCCAGCCCTGTTTAGATACCATTATACAAAATTTCACTATATACCCCAGCCTGCTTAGATACCATTATACAGAATTTCACTATACGCCAGCCCTGTTTAGATACCATTATATAGAATTTCACTATACCTCAGCTATTGTTAGATACCATTATACAGAATTTCGCTATACTCCAGCCCTGCTTAGATACCATTATACAGAATTTTATTATACTTCAGCCCTGCTTATAGATACCATTATACAGAATTTGACTATACTTGAGTGTTATGATTTAGGTACCACTGAGAGACATCATACTCCAGCTACGCTTCAGAGATATCACTTACACGACGACACTCCAGATGAACTGTGTAGCAATATCACTAATCTCAACCCAAGTGCTTCAGCATTGCAGTAGACATAATCTCAGTGAGATGGTAGAGGCTAAATATTTGGACTGGTCGAGCGATCAGTCCAAATATTTAGCTTCTACCAATCTCACTGAGATTACAGTAGACATACTGTCACTAAAACAACATTTTGGGCACTATTTATTATTAGCACCTTTAGTGCAGAGGTACAATTGCACTTAAGGTAGCCCACTACACTACATCTTCGCGAGCCAAGTGTCCGATTCGCTACTCTAGACAGTAAGCGAATCGGACACTTGGCTCGCGAAGTTGACTTGACACTAAAAAAAAAGCTTGTACTCGTTTATAACACAACGTCACAAGATCGGCGATTTAAATAGTTTGTGACAATAATTGTTTCGATCAATTTGATTATGTACTTCATAGCTCAGTAGGTAAAGCATCGGATTGGTAATCCGCAGGTCCCGCGTTCGAAATCCGCCTAGGGGACTTTGTGTTCATAGTTGCTTGCGAGAAATTTTTGAAAATCATGTTTTTCTTGTATTCAATATTACATATTTCCAACCAATTTTACATGTATAATTATCATATACTCATCATATCTTTCATAATTAATCATATCGTGCTGTTTGAGAAACTTTCCCAGATGTAGTGGGCCACCCTAGAGGCAACCAATAGTTTGGGTACCTTCCGATATCTTTCAACGCCGCCAGGTAGTCATGACTATATGGTTTAACATATCAAAGCTAGATACATTGTATTCATAATGAAATAAAATAATGAATTCCATAAATTAATTATTATTAAAATTAAAATCAATAAATTCGTCAACTCTTAACATACGCGATGTCCTATAGCTACCGATCCAGTAGAGAAGTTGTAATTTGGAGACAGGCCTTAGGTTTGAATTGACATATATTTGGACATAAGGACTTCTCCTTCCTTGGTAAGTTTTAACATTTATTTACTAATTCTAAAAAATTTTTAATAAGCTAAACTGTAAAAAACTCTGTTAAAAACTGCATTGCATATTTGCACAGAGAGGATGATTTAATTTGTGAGACAGATAATTAATTTTATAGTGTATTAAGTTATTTATTTATAAAAGTTAATTTGGACCATATTTTGTCTCACAAATTATGATTTTAATAAAGAGTTATGTTTTATACGGACAAATTATATTATAGGTAATTATATAATTTGCAGTCTCTCATGGGCCTTTGAATTGTATAGTACGTTGTCCATATCTACTGCATTTTTCAATTATGGAGACTGCCTAATCCCATAGATTGGTATGTTTAACATAATTGCATTTTTTAATAGTATTCGTGATCAATTTGATATAAATGTAAAGTGATGTCATACAATGATATTATAAGTATCACTTAGTCATGTTCTTAGGTATTTTTAGATTTTTGACAAATGTATAGAAAGGGAGAGTTTGTCTATTGAATTGGATTAATTTCAGCATTTGACTCAGATAGAGTTATCTCCCTTGTCGCAATATTTTCCATTGATCTATGATCTATGGTAAATCAATAATGTATATGTGATTTGTTATTTGTAGGCCATAAGTACTTATATGTTATTGTTTAATTTCAGAGTACATATCGTCAGAGTCAGGGTTTTTGTTTTGTTTGCTATTATTTCTATTCCACATCAATAAATTGGAGATGTCCCGAACCCTGAACAGGACTTGTGTTACATGTATTTCATCTGCGACATAAAACCCTCTTACATGTACAAAAAGGCGAAGTTAACATTGTGTCAAACGTAATCATAATCCAAAAAACATATACAAAATCGAGTGTAGGGCAACACGGACATCCGACAAAAGCGAAGGTAGGATCAGGTGCCATGGAGGAGTAAGCATCCTCTGCTGACCGGTCACACCCGCCGTGAGCCCCCAGTCGAAATAAAGTAAACGGGATCACCTGCAGTCAAATCCAGTAGGAAAATAGTCTTGTCCCATGATCCCTTGCTCTACGATTAGAGCAAGGGATCATGGGACAAGGCTACCTAATCGTAGAGCAAGGGATCATGGGACAAGACTAGTAGGAAAATGACAGTCTATGTCAGATTGTCTGCACGCCAAGAAATAAATTTGTTCTTATATATTATTGGTCAAAAAAAAATTTTTCAAGACCTCTTGTGTTTGGAAATGACTTTTGTTTCGGAAAATGCACGTGTCTTGTAAATATAGAGTCCGAAACCAGAGCAATAGTCCAGTTTTTTTTTTAAGATTTACTGTTTTGGGGCATAATTCAGACTTAAGTTAAAAATGAACTTGGTCACACCTTTGTAGTAAATTTTACTTGTGTTATTTTGAATCTACACTGAAAGATGATATATTCATGAAAGTTTGATATACATACATGGTTGTGGCCATAGAGAAAATTTTATTGAAACCTAGCAAAATCAGTAAATTTTATGGGAAAATGCCGGATTAAATGTGCTGCCGGTTTTCACGACTCTAGATTTTAACAAGAACGACACAGATATTTCAGAAACAAAAGTAATTTTCATACACAGGTCTTGAACAAAATTTTTGGACATATATAAGATTACAAACTTTAATTTTTGACGTGTGGACAGGGCCGGTGTTATATGCTTACCGTACCCAGCCTTTAAGTTGAGCGCTAAAATGTTTTCATTAACATTAAATTGTTGATCAGGTAGTATTAAAATAAATTTCCATTATTGATTGGGATAAAAATATGTTTGCCACCAATATTTTTGTTTGACAGTATTATAATTTCCCTCACAGGTCTACATCTTTTTTATCAATACTGTAAAACGAGAACATTTAGCGTACTANATTTATCAATACTGTAAAACAAGAACATTTAGCGTACTATTTATTTTAGTGCAGACATACGATTGCGCTAAATTTAATTGTGCGCTAAAAGGTTTTCATTGACATTAAATTATTGACCAGGTGGTATTATTGCACTAAAATAAGTTTGTGCCAAATATTCTCGTTTTACAGTATATTAAACTTTTGTTTATATATTTGACACTGAGAGATACAAGGACACCAAATCTATTTTCTTCATTTTATTGTAAACTGCAGATTAAAAGGATCCTGACGTATGATTCTTAATTAACAATGTGACAATTAATACATGTCTATTTAGTATGGAATGATATGAAGAGCTGATAGAAATATATTTACATGTATATATACAAACAGGTTAAAATACACTGGATCTATAAACACTATAAAAACACGTGTACATCATTCTCGTAACAATGACAGAAAAACTACCCAAATCTAAAGACATACAACCCATTTAATCTGTGCGAGTTAAATTTACACTACAATGAAATGGCACATTCATTATACAAGTTTAAACAAGAATATGTCTAGGTATATGTACATGTTCATCAGTATAAAAAAAAATTATACTGTAAAATGATATCAAGATATATATTTATATAAATGTTCAGTTCAAATGATCAAGTTTTGTAGAAAAATAATCTAAAACACAACGCAATTTATATGGAATGTCTGTCTTACAAATATCACATATACCCCACAACGCTTGATCTCCTTGATATGTAAATTTTTGTGGAACTAAACTTGATTGGAGGAGTTTGTATTTGTACAATAAATCAATATCTGATATATTTCTCTTTATATACAACACATGCATGTGTAATATGGAAAGTACAAAATTTTAATGCTCTTCTCAAATAATTTGAGGGGGGGGGGGGAAGAATAAGGACAATATGTATGTACATAATATGTAGTGGAATGCTGCATTTTGCAGTGATTCAGAAATATGAAAAATTGATACACTCTAATTAAAATTAGATGTTATGTTGGATCTACTCACATACTGGCTTATGTAAGCAAATAGGCGAGCGGATCTAACATAACATCTAATATTAATCAGATTAAAATTCATACGAATAGTTGTTAATAACTTGCTGAGTACAATTGTACACACACAGTAGATTTCATTTCCATGTACACAATCATTTATACCTCTGATTACAAACAGAACAAAAGTTCGCACGCAGACATTCAATATACACGATATATATTACTATTATCGAAACATCAATACACAGATCCAAGAGAGAGTAAAGGAGAGGATCCAGTGGAATGGCTTTATATTGGCAGCAGTGTTCAGCACCCAAATAGTGTTGGGTAATTTGTACGGGTCCACCCCCGAGTCGAACCGCTGTGGACAATTGTCAACTGTAATATAGAAATGTAACATAATGTCAACTGTAATATAGAAACGTAACGAATTGTCAACTGTAATACAGAAACGTAACGCATGAATAGAAACGTAACAAATTGTCAACTGTAATACAGATGTCAACTGTAATATAGAAACGTAACGCATGAATAGAAACTTGTGTTGTGCTTCATAGTCTACACTACATGCTGCAAAAGATTATGTGTCGCTGTATTTCATGGCTCTTTACTCAGTCTGATAGAAGTTAGATCCTTTGATCCGCTCACATAGATTTCTACACTAGAGAGCAGATCAGATGGTGTAGCGTATCAAACAACCTTAATTAGATTGCTCTTTACTAGTCCTAAAATTATTTTGTATCTTTGCTAATCTGTAAGGTGCTGATCTACGACAGACATCAGGGGTAATACATAATCATTCATGTGAAAGCATCTCTCACACACGAAAGTTATCTTATTTACACAAACTGTGAGTCATTGGTAGTTGATTTACTTTTTCATATTTCAACTTACAAAGTCGTTCATTTTCAGTCATTTCCAGCATTAACCCTGTGCCAGCCATCTGATAATCCTGAGCTTCTTGTTTTTTGTTGCAGCGGGCATTCTGAGCTCGAGACATGTGTAGAGTGGTCCAACTCGCTCGCTCATACACCTACAATACAGACAAACTCGAAATACAGGGGTCATCTCAAAACCTACAATACAGACAAACTCGTAATACAGGGGTCATCTCAAAACCTACAATACAACAAACTCGTAATACAGGGGTCATCACAGGAATCTACCACAAACTCGTCTAACTTTCTCGAAATTATAAAAGTGCTAAACTGGTCTTGCTAAATCTTATGGAAAAATTGCTAAATTTGTGTCTCGCTAAAAATTCCACTTCTTCGGTATCCACACGAATTAAGTCTGGACAGTTTGCTACAGGTAGTGAATCGTTTACCCAGCATCTGAAGCTGGAGATGGCGTCCTCTTCGTCCGCAGTTACTAGGTACGACTTGTAATCCTCCATCCAAACCCCACACAGGTCAGCTCGTGGTCCGAAACATCTGTCAATAGAATCGTTATACATGTACATCACCGAATCTACACACAGATCGAGATCAGACACACAGATCATGATCAGACACACAGATATGATAGACACACAGATCGTGATTAGACACACAGATCGTGATTAGACACACAGATATGATTAGACACACAGATCGTGTAGACACACAGATCTGATTGACACACAGATCATGATTAGACACACACAGATAGGATCAGACACACTAGTCGTGATTAGACACACAGATCGTGATTAGACACAACAGATCATGATTAGACACAGATCATGATTAGACACACAGATAGAGATCAGACACCAGATCGTGATTAGACACACAGATCTGATTAGACCAGATGCTGATCAGCCACACAGATAGAGATCAGACACACAATCGTGATTAGACACACAGAATCGTGATTAGACCACAGATTGTGATTAGACACACAGATAGAGATCAGACACACGATCTGATCTAGCACACAGATCGTGAATTAGCCACACAGATCGTGACAGACACACAAATCGTGATTAGACCAACAGATCGTGATCAGACACACAGATCGTGATCAGACACATCACAACATCTGTCAATGAATCACTTATTTCATGTCTATCACTGCTTCCTTTATCATTTATTTTTTTGTCCATTATTTTCATCATCTCTCATTAATTGAGCTTTTAATTGCACCAGCTTTTGATTCCAAGGTAATACACTATCCATCCAATATGATATTCAACCTTTACAAAAAACACCAGTATTTTGACAAGAGTGTTTTATAATACAGTCAAACCTTGTTATCTCGAACTCGATTGGAACCAAGAAAAAAGTTCAAGATATCAGTGGATTCAAGACATCAAGGGTTAAAATACTAAGAATAGGTGACTGTGACCCTCGAAATCAGTTTGACATAGCCATGGTATTTGAGATACAAGTGTTAAGATAACAAAGTTCAATGGTATATATACAGTTGAACTTCGGTATCTCGAACACCGATATACTGAATACCATGGG
>CAJDSM010028041.1:1182-31055 GCA_903981925.1 Ostrea lurida
TGTTTGCGTTTAAGTCGAAACTGACGTTTTGAATTTCGAACCCGAGCCAATTAATATGCAGAATCAATGCACGCGAGGGATGATATAGCAGAATTTGAAGGGCATTATAACTTTTTCCAGTATGATTCAACAGTTTTATGGGGATACGGTGAAAAATATCAAATTTGTGACATATAGCAAAAACTAATACAAAAATGTTACATCAAAACATATTGAATGATTTAAGTTTGATTGTGCATAACAACCATTGCGAAATCTACAAGAAAACTTTAAAAAACAGCTGCATTGACACATTCTGGAAAAGATGCGACCCAAAATGGCTTTACAGACCCCCAAAATGGCAGAAAATAATGTTTTTTGCTTACATTTACTTACAACTCTTTTGAACACATCACAGAGTCTTTTAAGACTCAGTTTGCTATGTGAGAGAGGACTCAGTTTGCTATATGAGAAAGGACTCAGTTTGCTATATGAGAAAGGATTCGGTTTGCTATGTGAGAAAGGACTCGGTGTGTTATGTGAGAGAGGACTCGGTTTGCTAAGTGAGAAAAGATCAACTTGTGACCTTGACCTTGGAGTTTGACTTATTGTCTGAAAATCTTACCTATTCAGTATCTCCTGAATTATATAAGGTAGATTGATAAAATTCATATGTAGATCATATTGTATTTGTTTGTGACTTTTACCTTAACAAGAGCAAGGCAATGTTAGTCATATTGGTGTTGAGGCATATCTGTGTTTTGTGAATTCATTTTCAGTTATGGGGTCAACAATATTGATAGGAAGAAAATTTGATAAGTGATCTTTTAAAAATCACCACTGCTGGGCTAAGGTCACTCAGGTGAGTGATATGGTCCATGGAACTCTTGTATTATTGACGATTGGTGTTTAGCATCTTATTGGCAGAACTAAAGAGTCGCCCGTATAACAGGGCAGCATGATATAACAACATAATATAACAGGGCAGCATAATTTGACAGGACAGCATAATATAACAGGGCAGCAAAATATATCAGGGCAGCATAATATAACAGTATAATAATAACAGGACAGCATAATATAACAGGGCAGCATAATATAACAGTATAAAATATAACAGACAGCATAATATAGCAGGGCCAGCATAATATAACGGGGCAGCAGAATATAACGGGACAGCATAATATAACAGTTAATAATAACAGGACAGTAATAATATTAGCGGGGCAGCATAATATAACAGGATAGCATAATATAACAGGGCAGCACAATATAACAGCATAATATAACAGCATAATATAACAGGATAGCATAATATAACAGTATAATATGACAGGGCAGCATAATATGACAGGGCAGCAAAATATAACAGGGCAACATAATATAACAGGGCAGCATAATAAAACAGGGCTACATAATATAACAGGACAGCATAATATAACAGGGCAGCATAATATAATATTGCAGAGCAACATAATAGGGCAATATACATCTAATATAGCAGGGCAGCATAAAATAAGGCTAATTATTTCAGCGTACAAAAGTAATGATTATCTCAGCATATAACAGGCTGTTTTCAGCGTATAACAGGGCTGGTTATGCTCAGTGTTTAACAGGGCGGTTATCTCAGTGTATAACAGGGCTGGTTATCTCAACGTATAACAGGGCTGGTTATTTCTCAATGTATAACAGGGCTGTGGTTATCTCATAATATAACAGGGCTGGTTATCTCATAGTATAACAGGGCTGGTTATCTAGTGTATAACAGGGCTGGTTATTTCAATGTATAACAGGGCTGGTTATTCTCAATGTATAACAGGGCTGGTTATCTCAGCGTATAAGCAGGCTGGTTATCTCAGCGTATAACAGGGCTGGTTATCTCATAGTATAACAGGGCTGGTTATCTCAGCGTATAACAGGGCTGGTTATCTCAATGTATAATAGGGCTGGTTATCTCAGCATATAGCAGGGCTGGTTATCATAGTATAACAGGGCTGGTTATCTCATAGTATAAACAGGGCTGGTTATCTCATATAGTATAACAGGGCTGGTTATCTCAGCGTATAACAGGGCTGTTATCTCAGCGTATAACAGGCTGGTTATCTCAGCGTATAGCAGGGCTGGGTTATCTCAGGGTATAACAGGGCTGGTTATCTCAGGTAAAACAGGCTGGTTATCTCAGGGTATAACAGGGCTGGTTATTTCACTGTATACATGTAACTGGCTGGTTATCTCAGCGTATAACAGGATTGATCACCTCTGCGATAAAGAGACACATCATGTAAAATCTGGAAAGGAAGTATGGTCATCGTTACATGTCAAGTACTTCGATCTATTTATTCTTGATTAATTATACCCCCGCAAACGAAGTTTGGGGGGGTATATTGGAATCAGCATGTCCGTCTGTCTGTCTGTCTGTCCGTCTGTCCGTCTGTCTGTAGACATGATTATTTTGTCCGGGCATGTTCTAAGAAACCAATGCACGGAATTTTCAAAATTTGTATACACATTACTCACCATATGAAGATGTGCACCTGGTATTTTCATTTTTGATGGACAATTTTTCTTCGATTTACAGGCTTTTTTCCATATATGGACTTAGACATTTTGTCCGGGCATGTTCTAAGAAACCGTTGCACGGAATTTTTCTGAAAATTTGTATACACATTACTCACCATATAAGATGTGCACCTGGTATTTTCATTTGATTGGACAATTTCTTCGATTTACAGGCTTTTTTTCCATATATGGACTTAGACATTTTGTCCGGACATTTTCTAAGAAACCGTTGCACGGATTTTTCTGAAAATTGTATACACATTACTCACCATATGAAGATGTGCACCTGGTATTTTCATGTATAATTGGATGATTTTTCTTCGATTTACAGGCGTTTTTCCATATATGGACTTAGAAATTTTGTCGGGCATGTTTCTAAAAAACCAGTGCATGGATTTTTCTGAAAATATGTACTTTCATTAATTACTATATGAAGATTGTGCACCTGGTATTTTCATATTGATTGGACAATTTTTTCTCCAATTTATAGGCTTTTTTCCACTTATGGACTTAGTTATATTTCCAATTACTGGTAAATAATTTCTTAAAGATTCTGAAGAGATTTGATATAAATCTTGTAAATGCATTGTATTTTGACTGAGCTTATGCATTTACGTATTTCTTATTTTGAATTAGAATATATAAATATAAGAAATAAGGGGGGGGGGTCTCTTTGGAGTGTAATTTCAAAAACAAATTAACATGCATTTTTCAAGTGAAATACCTTTTATGTACCTTATTTTTATTGAATGTACATACATGCATACATATATCAATAAATATTTCCATTTTCTGTCGATAGGGGAGTGGGGTGGGGGATCAGAACGAGAAATGCTGATAAACAATGAAATACTTTGAAAATTCTTATAATGTATTCATTTGGTATATAATGTTTTCATTGAGTATAACCAGTAATGTTTTAGTATTTAATTGATTCACGAATTTTTTAAAGGAACATTTTCAATTAAAACTATAGATGACCAATAGACATCTTCTTCTGGTTTAATCTGAGGAAGTCTGGGTTATTTCCATTATAAGTTGTGTGCCCCGCGGGGTATTAGTCCAAAAAGGACAGTTCTAGGTTTATTCTTGATTATTATTCTTGATTTATTTATTCGATGCAACGTATGTGATTCTCGACTGAGATAAAATTAATGGTTGGAATGCGTTTGCTGATCCGTGTTCACAGAAATATACGGCAAAAGATCCTAAGACTTGGCTTACTTGATTCATCGCTGAAATAACTCCACTTGGAAGCAGTTAATTAATTCACCCTTCTTTATAATTAAAATACCATAGTGCTAAGTAGTTTGACTTGATAACACTTTATTGTCTTAATAATTGCAAGGTATTTGGATGTTGAAGCAGGAATATTAATGTTGAGATTCATTAAATTTAGATATATTTTTCATAAAATTTATTAAAATCATTTTTATTAAATTTACTTAGGGAAAGGAGAAAGATGCTCAAAACAAAACAATAGGTATCTGTCGGCGGGAGGTGGAAAAATCTATAGACAACAACGTCCTTCATAAAATTCAGAAAACTCCAATTTTCCGAACCCGACCTAAAAGAAAAATACAGTATTCGCCGATATCCAACACAATATCTTGTATACGGTTAGACAGACAGGAAACGCTGACGGATGAATTATTGAAAAAACGCGACTCGTACACTCCTGCCGACGAAAATAGCCGTGATGTTTACAGCATGGAGACAGAGAGCGTCCATAGTGACAAAACGGACAATACGGATACAAGTAGAAATACATCGTATCCGGAACAGGAAGAGGATAACCAACAGCCTGATCCATCTGATCACCTTGTCTCGTCCGCAGGTTCAATGCAAAGTCTCGATTTAATTGGATTATCGGATTGGACGAATGACAAATTTCTAATAACTGGACCTCCAAGTGTGCCGAGGATAGGGGTGGAGAGTCCATCTACTAACATGATGTGCGGAAAAGCAGCGATGCACGATACAAGTGTAACCATGTTAGAAAGACCGGTACCGCCCTCGTTTACCATACCCAAGAATCTAGCTCTCAACGATCATGTGAGCGTTGCACAGAGAATTATGGGAAAGGACATTACGTCGTGTTTTGAACCTATTGAGAAGATCCATATGAATTTCTCCGAGTCCGATTCCGATGATGACATTGACATATCGGCGTCTCCTAGTTACCACTCTGATGGTGAGTCAACAATACCTTATGAAGAGGATAGTGAAAATGACTTTATGCACGACGATCAGGAAAGTCAGACGGATGACGTGAATGTGTATGATTTTGATATGGAGGCCAATTTGATGAGCCCACCTGCATCTAAAACTGTTAAAAAGAGCGTTGCGCAAGCGCGGAGGATGCGGAAACGGATGGACAAGAGGTGCGGATTTCTTGGTGCAAAACTTCACAAGTCGTCAATGTTCGGTGAAGTGAACTTCGTAGATGTAGGCTTGAAAGTGCACGAATTTTTGAAGGAGCATCCAATGATACAAGGCATATACCTTAACAAAGGTAAACGAGCCATAAAGAAAAATTACGTGACCCTGTGTCGTCAAAAGAATCAGAAGGACAACGTAAAATTATCGTGGAAACGAGGGGAACAGAGGCAGGGTCGGAACTGTTTAGATGACTACTTTGAATATACCGAGGAGGGTCGAGCTCGTAAATCCAAGATAGAGCGAAAGTTGGTACGGGATGAGTACACTGTTAGCTGGTACATGTGGTGTCCGGGACACGGGAATTGTATCCGGAAGTGCGGTGGGCGGGGAAAGTGTGTTTCAGGTAAAACTCTCTTTAGGATTAGTCCATAAACTCACAGTATGTACAGTCGCTGCAATATCATTTCATAAGTGTATACATATATAAAATTTTAGTTTAAAATGACAAACTCAATTTATTTTTTAAATGCGACAGTGGAATATTAGATAACCATGTACTTCATTTAAATTAAATAGTGTTTTCTATCATTATTATTCATAGGGTGTCGAGGCATGCACCACAAACAGGACCGCCATAATTGCAAAGTTATGTTAATCTTCAAACTGTACCTGAGCGATCTGACAAAATGGCGGGTACAGATCACGGGACTTCATGTCCCCAAAGGAACGACTTGGCTCCCCCCTCAATTCCAGGAGAGAGCAAAGGGGTGTGTCGGTAAGGAGGCCGAAATTCTGGATGTCGGTCCCTCAGTGCTCGAACAATTCGAGCCACAGAATCCAATGTGTAAAAACAACAAAAGTGATAAATCTAGTCCACATGTAGAAAACCAAATCTTCCATACATTCATTCCAAAGATTAAAAAAAGCATTCAACAAACCAAAGATAATCCCGATGATTCCACTCAGAAAATGGCGCATCTTGTTACTCCCGCGTCCCCGTACAACTTGAATAATGATTTGCTAACTGTCTTTCCAAAAAATTCCAGTCTAGTCATTTCTCCAAGTTTGCTTTCTGAACCAATCACAGACGCCGAGGCGAACCAGAAAATAATCGAGTGGATATCGGAGTCACCCGGAAATGATGTCATAATTCCAAGACTTCCACCCTTTGACATGTGATGTTTATCAGTGCTGTTAGGAATATTTTTGCCATGTTTAGAATTCAGTTAATTTTAGTTTCGTATCTCTATTTTTGAATAATTTTTAGGTCACCTGAGTAAACTCCAGGTGACCTATTGCGATTGTCTTCGTCCGTCGTCGTCCGTCGTGCGTCGTGCGTTAACAATTGAACATTTTTAACTTCTTCTTGATAACCACCAGTCCAATTCTTTTCAAATTTGGCATGAAGCATCTTTGGGACAAGGGGCACATAAATTGTAAATTTCAGGTCTCTTGGACCCCTGGGGCCTTGGGGTGGGGCAAAAACTGCCCAAAAGTGACCAATTTTCAAAAATCTTCTTCTTAACAACCGCACATGTCTGAGAGAAACCAAATGCATAGTGATGTAGAGCAGGAAGGCCTTTACCAAAATTGTAAATTTGGTGATCCCCGGGGTAGGGGTTCTGACCCCAGGGCGGGGCCAAACTTGGTACATAGTTTATATATAAAACATTTGAAAAGCATCTTCTTTAATGCTATTGATATTAATGTGAAACTAAATGGATGTTTTGATAAAATAGGAAGCCTTTTATCAAAATTGTAAATTTCATGATCCTAGGGGTAGGGTTTTAGTATTAGGGTGGGGCCAAAATGGTCATTGATGAAATGTGTTAACAATTGAACATTTTAACTTCTTCTTGATAACCACCAGTCCAATTCTTTTCAAATTTGGCATGAAGCATCTTTGGGACAAGGGGCACATAAATTGTAAATTTCAGGTCTCTTGGACCCCTGGGCCTGGGGTAGGGGCAAAAACTGCCCAAAAGTGACCAATTTTCAAAAATCTTCTTCTTAACAACCGCACATGTCTGAGAGAAACCAAATGCATAGTGATGTAGAGCAGGAAGGCCTTTACCAAAATTGTAAATTTGGTGATCCCCGGGGTAGGGGTTCTGACCCCAGGGCGGGGCCAAACTTGGTACATAGTATATATATATAAAACATTTGAAAAGCATCTTCTTTAATGCTATTGATATTAATGTGAAACTAAATGGATGTTTTGAATAAATAGGAAGCCTTTTATTAAAATTGTAAATTTCATGATCCTAGGGGTAGGGGTTTTAGTATTAGGGTGGGGCCAAAAGGTCATTGATGAATAGTGTTAACAATTGAACATTTTTAACTTCTTCTTGATAACCACCAGTCCAATTCTTTTCAAATTTAGCATGAAGCATCTTTGGACAAGGGCACATAAATTGTAAATTTCAGGTCTCTTTCACCCCTGGGGCTTGGGGGTGGGGCAAAAACTGTCCAAAAGTGACCAATTTTCAAAAATCTTCTTCTTTACAACCGCACATGTTTGAGAGAAACCAAATGCATAGTAATGTAGAGCAAGAAGGCCTTTACCAAAATTGTAAATTGGTGATCCCCGGGGTAGGGGTTCTGACCTGGGGGGGGGAGGGGGGCAAACTTGGTACATATTTGTTATATGTTAAAACATTTGAAAAGCATCTTTTTCAAAGCTATTGATATTGATGTGAAAGTAATGAATATTTGGAATGAGAAGGGGACCTTTTATCATAATTATACCCCCTGCAACAAGGTGGGCGGGGGGGGGGTTACTGGAATCAGGTTGTCTGTCCATCCGTCTGTAGACAGAATGGTTCCCAGACTTTTAGTGTTAACCTTTCCACCTAGAGTCACCATATCATGCATATGGTTACCCATTGAACAAAGGTGTTTCCTATTGAATTTGGGGTCAAAAGGGCAAAGGTCAAGTGCATGGACATCAAAGTAGCAATATGGTTTCCGGGTTCCAGAGCATATCCTTTCTACCCAGAGTCACTATATAATACATATATACTTAGACGAAGATGTTCTTTATTGAATTTTAGGTCAAAAGGTCAAAGGTCAAGCTGACTGGACATTAAAGTAGCAATATGGTTTTCATTAAAAATTCTTGAACAATCGTGTGAAATTGAAATGATAATCTTCTTGTGTATATGAATAGAAATTATATGCATATATTGAAATATATTAACAAGTGAATAAAAATACTCTGTATTGAGACTTAAGAAATGCAAATATGATGAACTCCTTGTTGGGCTATGATACTCAGGTGACCGTTAAGGCCCTGTGGGCCTCTTGTTATACATATGCAACCGACATAATTCAGCTTTAAAATGAATCTTATATTTTTTCGGGCGATGCAGGTATCACCGAATTTTAGACGGTAAAACTCATCAATGAGTGAAGCGCATTGATGAAAAGTTTTGCCGTCTAAAATCTTGGTGATAACCGAAAAAAAAATAAGATTTATATCTTATCATTTAATTTTATATTACAACAACAAAATAATGTTCATTAGACTTTACTTGTTGTTCAGGTACGTGATCGAAAAATCACCTCAAATCTTAAAAGATGCNGTGATCGAAAAATCACCTCAAATCTTAAAAAAGATGTTTTAACCAATGAGAATTCGCGCTAGGTGATCACGTGAAATGAAATTAAATGATATCAAAATCATGCAAGGAAATGAGGTACATGTATTCCTGCAAACAATGGTTTGCTGTGGTAAAATTCAGTGAACCATGTTCGATGTATTCTTGACCCAAGCTATATGATTTTTATCTTGCCTTATTGTTACTATGCATGATGCACTTTCATTGTTTATTTCTCTCCAATTGTTGTCTTTTTTAAAATTATTATTTATCGAAAGAATGAGATTGTCGCAAGTAAATAGAATTTAAAAACTGTTTGGACTGTGCTTTGAATATGGTGAGCCAGACATCAATGGTTCTCAAATTTACGTTTTATCTCAAAGAGTTCTTGTTGAATGTGTCACAGTTGGCACAACATTATCAGAACTTCTAGCCTGTCATAACTTTAGTTTTTGCTTTGCGTGAGCATTAATTAGCCTGTTATTAAAGATTTTGATTATTATTATTATTATTTAAAGATTTTATACACATTTGATTGCTTTTCTTAGTGAGCATTGTAATAAAAGTTGCTGACTGTGTTGATGTTGTGTTTTCTGGGATTTTCACATATATATAATTTATATACATGTATGATATTTGTATTGCCATAGGCGATTGTCGAATTTGCCAGATTTGACCGATTCCATTTCACTACATTTTTAAATTACTGAATTGAAAATCGTATTTTGACGGCATTACACGACGTTTTTCTTTTCTCTGTTTTCAAGAGGAATTTGTTAAAATGTAACGGGACAAGCAATTAAGAAATCTCTACGATTGATGTGAATTAGGGTTCTGTACATGAGTGAAAGGGAGGAAGCTATAGATAAATCTGAAAAGCTTTAATACTCAAATGTTTTGCCATCGGAGTTGCCTTTCTTGTGATATGCTGCTCACTTTTGCCTTGCACGCATAGACGTAAAACACGACTATGCTTACACGTAAACACTAGTTATAACCATATATTGTTCACTAACCAGCTATGAAAAATTGAGGACAGAGTGTTAATCCTCTCTTTGTTCAGAACAAAAAGTTCATCGTGCAATTTTACATGAGGCTGCAAACCTACTCGTCCCCCACTCCTTTAATGGAAAATATTACGATATAAGGACAAAGTCTTCTCCTCTGATTATTATTATTTGTTGTTTGTTTTTCGTCCCGTTGAGAATATTTCACTCATAATGGGACGTCACCATTGCCAGTGATGGGCTGCAAATTTTAGTCCTATGCTTAGCACTCATGGCTTTTAGCAGTGAGGGTTCTTTTGAGTGCCAAACCTGCTGCGACACGGGACCTTCAATTCTAAGGTCATATCCGAAAGACCTGTGATTCTCACTTCTAAATTCCGAGCTCTTAGCGAAGGAGCAATCACCACCTTAGTTTGACGCGGCCGCTCCGAGCACAAGGCTCGAACGCACGACCTCCTGATCACAAGGTGAGAGCTCTACCACTAGATATGAAAATATGAAGAGCAAAACGATATAATTAAAAGGCCATATTCATCTCATAAATTGCATACATGTATTGTCAGATAATGTGCCACAGACCAAGAACACGTGGCCAATGCCAAGAGTTGCTAAGCATAAAAAGAATTGTCAGTTTGAGGTAAAGGACTTTAAGATGATTCTGAATCAAGGTCAAGTGACCGAGGCCAAGGTCATTACTTGAAAAGTGGAAGACAAATTTTTCATGGGCGAAAGGTTGATTAAATTCGGTGCTTGACACAAAGGTTACTGTTGAAAAAAAAAGTTTTTGGATCACCTGAGTAACTCAATGCTCTAGAACATTATACATTCTACATAGAGTAAAGTCAGGGCTAGCTGCGTTCAAGATCGTAGCGGCTCCGTTCGGTAGCGCTACGATCATGAATGACATGCTAGGCTAGCCCTAACGTTGCGATAACCAGCTTCAATTCATACAGTGCGTTCAAGATACCTAGATTTCTAGCCGGCGGCTAGGCGAGCCGCTACGATCTAGAAGGCAGCCCTGGTGACCTATTGGTCTTCATCCGTCGTCGTGCGTCGTCCGTTAACAACTGAACATTTTTAACTTCTTTATAACTACCAATCCAATTCTTTACAAATTCGGTATGAAGCATTTTGGGACAAGGGGCATGAATTGTAAATTTCTGGACTCTTACACCCCAGGGACCATAGGGTGGGGGAAAAGTGACAAATTTTCAAAAATCTCTACTACAACCGCACATGTCTAGGAGAAACTAAATGCAAATTGATGTAGAGCAGGAAGACCTCAGTCTACCAAAATTATAAATTTGGTGATCCCCGGGGTAGGGATTCTGACCCCAGGGCGGGGCCAAACTTGATACATGTACATAGTGTTTAGATATAAACAGTGCGACATTTAACTTCGGACATGAACAAAGTCCAGATTTTCGCTACCCTTTTATCAAAGATACAGAAAAACAAATTCAGTCTATCTGTAGGATTTTTTGCAGTACTCCTAGTTCAAAGTTAAAGTTACTACGACTTGTACATTAAGAGATATAAGCTCCTAAAGATAAAAAATCCTGTAGGAGAATGGGGATTTTTTATCCTATCAAAATCCTATCATTATCCTATGGGAGAAAAAATCTATAGGGAAAAAAAATCCTTGATTTTCGATAGGATAATTAATCCTATAGAAAATGATAGAATTAAATGTCTCAAATAAAAATCCAATGGATTACTTATCCCATTTTTAGTAGACAACATAGGATATCAAACCAATCAATATTTCATTATGAGGACTATATTTATATTATGTACTACTTTTATTATTGATTATTTTGGATTAGTATTATTTATTATCTTGGTACAAATATCTATAAGTACTTACCAACAAATGTATGAGTGAAGTATGAAAGGGTGTGAGAGTGAAAGAAAAAAAAAAATTTTCTTTGTCATGCATATACAATATCTATGATGAAAAAACAATAAAAAAAATAAATAAATAAATAAATAAAAAAAAATCATTTCAAATCTAAATGCCTTGTTGAGTAGCGTTATGTTTCATTACATTGGGCTAGCATGTTTTGTTGTGGGCTCCCAGAAATGACATAATCAGCGAGCCCACACTGGCTTCTAAATTTTAGTTCAGTTTAAACCTGAGATCACCATATCATACGTATGGACTACCCTACGATGTTTCCTATCGAATTTGGGGGTCCAATTAAGGTCAAATGCACTGGACATCGAAGTGTTGATAAGATTTTCGGGCTCTTGAGCATTATTCGTTCTACCTAGTGTCACCATATCAAACGTATGGATCCGGGCCCCATTGGACGAAGATGTTCCATATCAAATTTTTGGTCAAAAGGTTAAAGTTAAACACACTGGACATTGGAATAGCAATATGGTGTCTGGGCTCCAGAGCATTATTCTTTCCACCTAGACTACACATGGGACGAATATGTTCCCTACTGAATTTGGGTTCATAAGGTCAAAGGTGAAGTGCACCGGGCATTAAAGTAGCAGTAAGGCATTATCCTTTCTACCCATAGTCACCATATCATAAATATGGACGACCATAGGAAGAAGATGTTCCCTTATCATATTTGGGGTCAAAAGGTCAAAGGTCAAGCTCACTGGACATTAAAGTTGCAATATGGTTTCCATTTAAAATTTTTAAACGGTTAGCAACACCCTTTGTGAAATTGCAATGATAATCTTGTGTATTTGAAAAGGAAATATTGCATATTTTGAAAGATGATAACATGTGAACAAAAGATTCCATATTGAGACTTACAAATGCAAATATGATACTCACTGTATGGGCTATGATACTCGGGTGACTGTTTAGGCCTGTGGGGCTCTTGTTTTATTCTTATACCAAAAAGTGCTAAAGAAATGCATGAAAAGGGCGAAAAATGTATCAATTGCATAAATTCTACAATATAATAAAAAATACAAATCAAGAGCAGGACCAACATATGGGCCTCTAGGGTAACCAAAGGTAGAATCAGGTGCTTAGGATGAGTAAGCATCCCCTGTTGACAGACCACATCCGCCGTAACGTCTTTATCTTTATCAGGTAAACGGAGTAATCCGTAATTAAAACCAGTTTGTTAAGAACGGCTGGACAAATTGTATGAAACTCATCAGACAGCAGTTGAGGTTTTGCCAGGTTGTATTTGCAGTTTAGATCATTAAACCGACTTGGTCTACAAAATTTTGGAAATGTCGACTTGTTCGTTTGTTTATTGAAACCTTGAAACAACTTAAAACGAGATTGATGAAAACCCTGTAACATGATCTCGTCTGTCCGTAACTTGCCTCGGTGCGAACATTTGCCATCAGCAGAACAAGCTATTGCGTATTGAATCTATCAAGAGGCAAAAACAGCATATGCAGGGGATGATGGAATATTGCTATATGAATTTGGGAAGTTGGAGAAGCTGGGGGCATTCTTATAAAACTGAACTGTTTTGTTTGCAGTTAACGTATATATTCATTAAAACATACAAATATGAAATAGATGTGGAAGACTCCGTGGTGTATTTTATTTCTAGTTTTGTAGAATATATCGAATCGACATGAACGAAAAGGATATGTTAACAAATGATATCTAAGTGTCGAGTTGAAGGCCACAGCAAGAAATTTATTTTTCTTTAGAAGCTTTTAAACACATTCTGCTTAAAAAGAAAGGAACAAGGTCACTTTGTAAACAAGCATTATATGTTACCATGGTGATTCCAACTGTCTGTTGGAAGACATAATCTCCAAAGACTATATTGATATTGTCAGCGAAGAAGTCCAGTGTCATTTTGATATCAGCTTAAGAGTGATTGTGTGAAGGAAGCGTTTCACTTTTGGATGAGTGATCACAGAATATGAATATTTCCGAGTTTTATTTTCATAGAAGTAGCAGCTGTCTTTGATGTAAACAAGCTTAGTCTTTAATTCGTCCTGAAGGATACTGTTATAAAGTTTGAAAAGTCGAACGTTTTGATGCTGTTGATATTGGAAAGTTAAGGTTTTGCTATTTCAAATTCACTATGGTTTAGAATTCATATTTGGTTCATATTACTTTTCGCAAAAATGGTACAATGTTTGAGGATTCTATTTCAGTGAACAGGGAAACTGTCCCATGAAATTTAAGATTGTACTTCCGTGTTATCAGCGTGCAAGCGAGTAAAAATATGATTGGTTCAATAATGAATATACCGTATCGTGAGGAATTGCCATAATTCAAAGACAAAACCAGCCTCTATTTCAGAGCAGAAGTATGAGCGCACCAGACATTTTTTTTTAAATTCTTGGAACGACGAGCTTTCGGAAATGGACCGGAGATTGAGTGAAGCGGAGGCGAGAGCTTTTTACTTAATTCACTACACCTCTGATGTTAAAGTTCACCCTTAATTAATATTGCATCGTTAGAGGGCAATCAGCAAGTTGAAGGAAATGTGACACGTAGTATTATTGTTAAAAGCGTTCGTGTTGCGCAATTTCCCATTTTCACGACCATTAATCATTTCTTCGAAGTTATGTACAGTTTTCATACAATTTATAAATCGGAATGAATGTCGTCGATCCGTTTAAATATCTGATAAAGTATTTCATTTGTGAAATGATAATAATTAAGGATGATGAATGTTGCACGGTCTTGACAGTGCGTTAAATTGTCGCGTACCAGATATGGAAAGATGAAAGCTATTCCCTGGATGAAGTTATTTTATTGAATTTTAAAATTGCAAAATTTCTTTCTTCATTTTAGTTGCAAAATGGGCGCCGGTCTGATGGTTTTGTGGGGAATACGTTAAAATCATATCCTCACTGGAATTGCAACAAAACACTCCCGTGTATATGCAGTATGTCTCAGACAGTTTATATAAATCTTTATATTGAAAATGTTAAATCCGTCCCATAAAACGATCTTGGTTTTTTTTTTAAAGGTTTGACGTGACTGACTAAACTGGTCCGCCTGTTGAGTTACGCATCGGCTACACTGTGTGTAGCATCAATCAACGGGGTACCAGTTTAGTTTTTGACGTTTTCTTTAAAGAGGTTCTAGGGTGAGGTTTAAGTGATGTCAATGCTTTGTTGGGAAGTGTATTTTTTGATTTTTACATTGAAATGATCATCCGGGAAATTAAAGAAAATTTGGGTTTTCATGCTTGTTTTCGAGCTACAGTGTTTTAAAGTAATGACCTTTGGCCACTTAAAATTTGCTCAAAATTTATTATTTAAACTCCATTTCGTCTGTTGGTGTGAAACAAAATCATAAGGAATAACATGATCAATGCATTACATCAAATAGTACATAAAATGTCTTCTTAACAATACAGATATAAAAAAAGAGTATTTAATACTTGTAATGAGAAATAAATAATGACCTTTCTGCACTTGATATACGGAAGAACTCATGGTATCGAATTTCAGAGTTTAAAAATCCATTTTTCGGAGTGATGTCATTTCTTAAAATTCACGTAATATTCAGAGTCTTGTCTCAAAATTTAAAAGGAACTTTAAAAAGTAGAGAGGATTTCGGTGCAATTTTTAAAAAATATGTGCCAAAATATCTGATTTTTTTGCACAGAATTTCGAGTAAAGTTGAATTGGACTTTTCAAAGAATATGTATTTCTGATTTGGAATATACCTCAACAAAATTGATAAATAACAAATTTTGGACTAGTTTCCAAGTCTAATCTACTTGTATCATTACTTTAACACTGCAAATATACGAATAGGGTATAAAAATGAAGGTATATTGGATGAAATAGAAACTGTAAAATCATGCTTTGGATTAATCAATCTTTCGCCAAAGAATATAGTCCCCTACAACCCTTTCAAAATCTGAATTGACACAAAAAAATTTCATACTGGACAGGGTTCAGTTGTAATGTGTATATGTTGCAACCGATGGGTCATGTAATTGAACCAAGTAAATAACTTAGTGATAGCGTCCTGCGCAGTTGCTCCAAAAGCTATGCAAAAGCTCAGCCTACAACATCCTTAAAAGTCATTTTTTTTCTCCTCTGTATGAAGAGCTCTTGCATAAAGTTCCGAAAAATTTATATTGTTAGTAATGTTACCTAACGTTCAAATATCGGCTGGAGTAGCTCAGTGATTAAATCATCTCATTCGTAGTACAAGGATACAGGGTTCGATGCCCAATTGTGCCAGGCATTTTTCTCTCCTTTGCTACAGTCAACTTACTGTAATGCATGAGCGAACGTTTCAATATTATTTATACTTGCAACAACTAGGAACATTCAAAATAGGGTTGTGTAAAACAGACAAGGTAATATACCCCAAGATGTTTTGTAGAAACGAGCCTGAGATCGAATGCAAATGAATTGTATGTGAAATATCACGAAAAATATATTTTTGAAAAAAACGTCGGATACGTGCTTAAATATCTAAATGTTTAGCTGGAGAGACCGATGCCTATCGAACCTATTTAGCCATTTCCCGTAATTTCTCTAAAATACCGAGACAAATTCAAATAATGGTTTGCTATTTAGAACACATGCCTGCTCCGTCGCCTCATTATGAAATTTTGCTGATATTTAAAAAAAATATTTTTCCACATTAAGCCAGTAATCGATATTGGAGCATGCGTGTGCCGTGTGAAAGAAGTTTTATATCGCGTGTTTGCTTAATTCAACTTTTTCTTTATATTCATTCATTTTAAACCAGTGAAAGTAACCTCAAGTAAGCATTTGTGATCACATTTTAGTTAGTCCGCCTGTCTCTCCGTCTGTAAACTTTTAACAATTTCTAGACCAGAAAAAAACCCCATGTACATATGTACATGTAGCTCACTTTATTAACTCAGGACCGTGGCCAGGAATTTTCATTAAGGGATGCACAGGTCTGGGGCCGCTTAAGGCCCCAAGCGGGTCCCAGGATTATGTGTCATATGTCCTGCAATAAAAAATAGAAGGTCGGACGTACATGTACACTGCATATTTACAATGTCAGTTTGAATGATGTTTTCTGACGATTTTGGCTCATGGTGAATACAGTACTTTCGTAACCTGGTTTTGGAATGCTTTATGATATATCGGGGGTTTGGGGGGTTGGTTGTCCCAGTCCTTGTTTCATTCAGAGGATCCGCGGACCGTGTATTAATCTGTATAAGTTGCTGTAGCCTCCGATCTTTGGTCAATAGGTATGTCTTCTATATGATTTCGTGGGAAAGTTGTGTAAGCCTTTTGTGGCCCTCAACATGTGTTCAATGGGTATGTCTTCTGTATGATTTCGTGAGAAAGTTGTGTAAGCTTTCGTGGTCTCCAGAATTTAGTCAATAGATCTGTAAAGCCTTGATCTAGTTCTGTCAATACTCGATGACCCGTGAGTAACGGCTGCGTACTCCGCATGTTGGCGTGCGTGCGTTAAGCCAACTGCCCTTCCTATGTCAATTTCATTGTAATACTTAATCAGATCAGGCGATGGACTAATCAGTTATGTTGCATACTTTATAGTTTATACATATGATGTTTTTAAACCGATGGCTTGAGTCAGTTTTATTTTGTTGTTTGTATATTGTTCAGAAGATAGCAGACAAGATTAGGTTTTTGGCCTTTTTTACGTTTGTCTTTTTTCCAAAAACGTTGCAAATTATTGTGAATTTTTGTCCCCGATGAAAACTGAATTCACTTGGTTTACGCTTTTTAGAATAGAAATATATTTCTTTCAAATTTTGTTGCAATATTAGAGATGTAGGTGGTAAAAATGGTATTTGATCGGAAAAAAATAAACACTGTGATGAAGACTCTTGACCTGATGTATCGTCGTCAAAGTTTAGATTGTATTTGAGATGTCATTCTTTAAGCAGTTGTGTTACCTTGACCTTTTGAACTAAAACTATAAGGATCACCGTTAAAGATAGAAGACTCTGTATGTGAAGAACTTTGGCTGTTTGATTAGTAATCATGGATATATCACCCCCCAAAAAAGTTCCCAATATCATGTGACCTTGACCAATATACCCCACTCTTGGATACTGGAGACTCATCATTTGAATTTCATTGCCAGTTGTTGCATTGCAAGTGAGATACGGGGCTCACAATTCTGTTTTTCCGTGTCATGTTTTTCTTTACATATGTTAAATATGTAAGTATATGTTTCATTTAAAGCAGATATTTCGAATGAACAAGTTTATTATGAACACAATAAAACAGTTTTTTGTGTTTTTCACATCCAATTCTGTTTTAAACATGATTTTTTCCATGAAACAATTGCTATGTAAACAACTAGATGTGTCGGCATGCCCCCGCTACAGTGAAGTCTAATGAGGAAATTCTAAGGGTGATTGAAGTTTTCAAATGCATGACTGTGGGCGTATCCATTATCCCAAATTTGAGTTGAACGGTTGCAACCGTGCAAGTTAGATAAAGTGAACGGAAAGCGTAAAATTCTATGTTTTTTTGTAAGTTCAAGAGGGCTACTCTGTCAAAAAATCATAGGACCATGACAAATACGAACTTTGACCTGCATATTCCTGTGACGTATCCAAATATACCAATAATTGGGTTGAATGTGTGAACCGTTGCAAAAAGATGAATTCCCCTGTGAGAGATTAGGAATACTTTATGAACAATTAAGAAAAAATTCATGAATTATATTCCGAACCAGTGTGAATAGTCTCATGATTAATCTATCAATGAAACTACCCATGAAACTTATTATTGGACACATCATGGAGTCATGACTATAATTCATGAAATAAGATTCATGAACTAGGAGTAGTCCATGAAGAAAATTGCGGGATGGTAAATTCAGAATCTCTTCAATGGAACATCAGAGATATCTATATATCATGAAACTTCGCGAACATTCAAGAATATATCACAAAAGCAGCCATTTGCATGTTCACTGATCCTCTTGCTATGACTGCATTTCACTGAGTGCATGTCAGTTTAAGTTATGTTACAAGATAGATCTCGGAATCACCACTTCTATTTCTTAATAAATTGCAATTGCGTTTGAGCCACTTGCATGCCCCTCTCTTGTAAACTTTATCCAAAGTTCATATAATATTTATATGCAGTGAAAATATGACATTTTGATAAAGGATTTTCGTTGTAGAAGTGTTTATAAGATCAAAAGCTAATTCATTTTGCAGTTTGGGCCAAATTCGACCCCGTTAATATTTTTTAGATTCAATTACAAACAAAATTATATCTTGTATTAAACTATTGTTTAATACCAAAAAAAAATATGAAATGCAAGCTATTTATGTTGGCATAACATCCCACGAAGAACAATAACTCTTTTTTATGAAAGAAAAAAAAAATGGAACAAAACTCTTTGATGAAGAATCATGAATGTTCATGAATTCATGTATGTTCATGAATAAAATGTGAAATTATCAGAGAATTCACTTCAATATAAAGTTCATAAATATTCTTCAATTATTCATGAATTATATTACTATGAGTTATGAATATGTTCATGAATTTTATTCATGAACCACTTTTATGAACTGTCAATAATCTTTTATGAGTCATTCATGAACTATTATGAACAAATCATAAAAGTTCTTAAAGTCATGAATCATTCTCGCAGGGATGAACGAAACAAAAAATATTGATTTTTTTTCTAAGTTCAAGAGGGTTAACTCTGTCAAAAATCATCGGACCATGACCAACTTCGAACTTGACCTGCATATTCCTGTGACATATCCATATACCAAATTTGAGTTGAATGTGTGCAACCGTTGCAGAGATAATGAACGGAAACGAAAAAATTCTGATTTTTTTGTAAGTCAAGAGGGCTACATGTAACTCTGTAAAAAATCATCGACCAAGACCAACTACGAACTTGACCAGCATATTCCTGTGACATATCCATATACCAAATTTGAGTTGAATGTGTGCAACCGTTGCAAAGATAATGAACGGAAACGAAAAATTTCTGATTTTTTTGTAAGTTCAAGAGGCTAACTCTGTCAAAAATCGGACCATGACCAACTTCGAACTTGACCTGCATATTCCTGTGACATATCCATATACCAAATTTGAGTTGAATGTGTTGAACCGTTTGCAGAGATAATGAACGGAAACCAAAGATGACGGAGGGACGGAATGACAGAATGACGGCGAACCTTGTTTTACATAACGAAGGATTGCGAGTGCTGTATCTCTCTTGTAACTCAACAACTGACATTGCAATTTTTTTGCTGACCATTAGAAATACCAAAGTTAAGGGCATACGCAATGTACATTTCACAAAAAAATTTTCTATCTCAAAATTGAAGACTTCCAATGATAATGATAAGAGTTACAGAAAACACAAACATCATTTAATCCCTTCAGAAGTATTTGTTATGATGAAAATATAATCATACAACAACTGACAGTGTTTTAGTAGTATGTATATGTACAGGTGCATTGCATTTGCTTCTCCAAAGAGAGATAACTCAGAATTCAAGTATGAATAATTGTGCAAATTACATTCTTCATCAACTGTTATATTTTCCAAAAACACAGGAAATATTGATCTGATTTTTTTCTCAAAGAATTCTAATGGTACTAATGATTTTATACTAAGAATAGTTCTTTAAAATATACAGATACGAACGTTGCATATGACCTTAAGCATTGTAAACATTAAAATTGGAAAAATAAAATTTGAAATTGTTAAAAACAGTATGACATTTAACTTCGGACATGACAAAGTCCAGACTTTTTGATACCCTTTTTATCAAAGATACAGAAAACAAATTCAGTCTATCTGGTAGGATTTTTTTGCAAATTCGTAGTAGTCAAAGCTAAAGACTACGACTTGAACTTAAGAGATATAAGCTCCTAAAGATAAAAATCCTGTGGAGAATGGGGGGATTTTTTATCCTATCAAAATCCTATCATTATCCTATGGAGAAAAAAATCCTATAGGGAAAAAACTCCTATTGTTTCAATAGGAATTAATCCTACAGAAAATAATTAGATTAAATGTCCCAGAAAATATAGTCCTCACTAATAACAATAATTGATTGGATTTAAATCCTATGTTGTCTACTAAAAATGGGATAAGTAATCCATTGGATTTTTATTTGAGACATTTAATTCTAATTATTCTATAGGATTAATTATCCTATCGAAAATAATAGGATTTTTTCCCTATAAGATTTTTCTCCCATAGGATAATGATAGATTTTGATAGGATAACCCCCCCCCCCATTCTCCTACAGGATTTTTATCTTTAGGAGCTTATATCTCTTAATGTACAAGTCGTAGTAACTTTAGCTTTGAACTAGGAAGATACTGCAAAAAAATCCTACCAGATAGACTGAATTTGTTCTGCTTTTGATAAATGAAGGGTAGCAAAGAAGTGGCCTGGCACTTTGTCATGTCCGAAGTTAAATGTCGCACTGTTTTATACAGAATGTGTCCATGTCCCTATAACAAGTAAACTAAATTTGAAACTTTTCGACTGTAAAATGATATTGTTCATACAGTCCACTTTCCATCCATATTATATTTCCTCCTTTGAAATGCCCGGATGTACATGTAATACAGACGGTAGGACAGACTGGCGATAAGCATGAGGGAGTCCGTATGCCTGTGATTGATAACCTTTTGATTTTACATGGATTTATACGTGGTAGATCAGTCTCGTTTCAATTATACAGATCTGAGACGTAATGACGCTTGATTGCGCCACTGCATATCCGTGCTCATGAGTATTATGTGATTTTTTTTAGTGATAGCGATCGTAAATGTTCGCCCTGTCAATTTCTGACACCTATACAGGGCGTCCATTAATTGCAATAGGTGCACACCTTCGTTTTTACCATGAAATGTTAAACGACTTTAGTTGCAGTTCCGTCTCTCGTGTAAACTTAATTTCAACAAAATGATATTTGCAATGATATGAAATATTTGAAATATCAGGAATTGTCAACAGCCTCTCTGACGTCAGATGTTCCAATCGTGCTGTTAACATTAAGATTTTATGATTACCTGGGAAAGATCATCAAGGAACTTATTCATTGAAATGACAGATTAGTTTTTTTTAAAGAACAGTCTGAAATATTAATCAGCCTTTCTTTTCACTGCCATTTCAAATGGTGACCCAAATTTGAAAGTAACCGTGTTGCCGTTGGTGAATTGAGAGATTGAATATAACATTGGTATCCGTAAATTATGGTGGCGAATTTCTGCCCCATGCGAATTTTTCTATAAATCATGTCTACATGCAAAATAAATATGTCTACCTGCAACATAATTATGTCTACATGCAAGATAAATATGTCTACATGCAATATAATTATGTCAACATGCAAGAAAAATATAATCAGATAAGAATTCGGAAAATATTACAAAATTATCAAATATCGCCCTCATGTGACTTCCATCATGCTAGATGCAACTTATTTATGTGGACAAGCAACTTATCTTAGTTGACATGCGAGATGTTCATGTCGACATGCAACTTATTTATGTTAACGTGCAACTTGTTTGTAAATGTCGACATGCGTAATATTTATGTCGACATGCAATTTATTTTTGTTGACACGCAACTTACATGTATCTATGTGATAAGTTGCATATGTGAACATAGATAAGTTGCATGCCAACATAAATTAGTTGATGTCGACATACTCATATTGCATGCTAACATAAATGAGTTTCATGTCAACATAAAGAAATTGCATGTTATCATAAATTAGTTGCGTGTCAACATAAATAAGTTGCATATCGACATACTTACATGTATATTGCATGCTGACTTAATAAGTTGTATGTCCACATAAATAAGTTGCATGTAGCATGTTGGAAGTCATATGTGGCCGATATTTGATAATTTTTGAAAAAAATTCCAAATTCTGATCTGATTCTGATTGCATGTTGACATACTTATCATGCATGTTGACACAATCTAAAGAAAAATAACTTGCATACAGGAGGCAGAAATATGCTACCATAATAAATAGATCACAGTGCAGCATATATAAACACTCAAGTCCGTTTTTATAACAGTTACAAAGTGTAACGTTTAAACTTGATTTTACGCCGATTAATAAACAAGTTCTTCAGTCTATACCGTTGCTTCTCATCGGTTCGGACATTTGCGCGGAGGGTTATTTGATGAGGGAGGAAACTGGATGAATCCCACATGTCCGAGTGGGCGACCACAATACGGCTTCTTAAATAAAACCACTGCCAATCCAAAAAAATCAAATTCTAGTCACAGCAGTATAAAGCTATATACATTGTATTGTGACAAAGAGACGGACAAACAAAACCATGGTAACGTTAATTGTAATGAACCTCATACAAGTACACACATTGAGTTAAATACTGTCTGACGTGTTTCATGCCAATTGTTAGGCCGAACTCTACACACTGATTTTAACTGCGGATTACTCCGTTTACCTGAACAAGATACATGTGATCTCGGTGGATGTGACCGATCGACAGGGGATGCTTACTCCCCCTAGACACCTAATTCCACCTCTGGTATATCCAGCTATGCTGGGATCCGCCTCTGCCTAGGTGTTGATTTTTGTATTCCTTGTGGGAATATCATGATATTGATCACTGTTTGGTATCTTCACCTTTTCATGCTAAATATTAAAGTCACATCTTTTATAATTTCAGGTTTCTAAGATGTAACAGACAGACGGACAGAGTAATCTTTATACATTATATCAGTGGTTAGGTCATCTAACTAGTAAAACAAGGGTCCCCGGGATCAATCACCAAATGATCCATAGTCTCGTGCAACCAGACGCTCGACTATCTCCATAAATCTCCGTAAACTGAGAGTTTGGTAAAGATACGCGAAAACGTTTGTAACGTCAAAACGAGGCTTACCAGAATCCTGGTATGTGATTTGATTGGCTGATCAGGCCACAATCGAAAATAACGACTATCGAAGAAAGCTGTAATAAATTGAAAGTGACGTTTAAGTGTGAGGATTTACAGGTAGAGTGTTTAGAAATATAAAATGAAAGAAGAGGAAAGGATTTATTACTTGAGGTGTTCTACCAACGGGATATGATAAAACCGTTTTTAATTTTACCAAATTATTTGGAGGGAAAGTGAAAGTATGATTTCCAGTTTACAGCGATCGCGGTTTTTCTGTGGTACTGGTAATTTTTCCTTTAGTATCTAATGAAGTATTAATTAATTAACATAAATCTTTCGGAATTGACTGTGTTTTGTGGGGGAGATTCAAACCGAAACTGAATTAGCGCTCCCTAGCGGTAACAGTTATTATCCGTGGGTTCTGTTCGTCGGAGATTTGCGTAGGCAACCGAGTGTCTGGTTGAACGAAACTAAATGATCTAAAGATTTGCCCCCCCCCCCTTTTTTGTTGCTACAATTATAACTTAGTAATGTCCTTACACACACAGCTTTCAGTGATACATAACATAGAGTTTAACTTCACATTTTTGATTGTCACAACCAGGAAGTAGCAAAATGTGCGACTCAAAGAGAGATCTAGCAATACACCTCGAGATTTTTTGAAGAAACAAGACAGGATGCAGATGAACATTAGCAGACAACGAAATATTACAATAACAATGGATACCAGTCTAAATACAGTGAATTGCATTAGTTGACCTTTGACTTGAAAAAAAAGGGGGGTGGGAGCCTTTTTGAGAGAGAAGTATGTCCTTATTTGAAAAAGGGTGACGACTGATAACCAAAGAGAAATTGGTCCTTATTTGTCATTGGGTGGTGATTGATGAAGCAGATCGTTTTGACGTATTTCGATCGACGTTTTAAGGAAAGTTGTTGGTGCCACGTAAGAAATTCTTCCATCCCACACTCGCCCTTTATACCGGTAATTAGTTTTCACTTAGCAAGTGACAGTATCTGTTAATTGTCATATCAAAACTCATGACGTCACAGGATGAGTGGGAAATTCTGGACGGGACGTAAAATTTATAGAGTAACTGGCCAGCTAAGTATTTCTACCAGGACGCCAGCTGGCGTGCGTAACTTTGCACAAGATGTTCAGTCTTCGGACAGTTATTTCGAATGATAGAATTTCAACTCCGAATGTGGGGCAGAGAGGGAACGGAAAAGCGAAAATGCGACAAGCAAGAACTACGCGGCGTTAAGAATCCAAGGTTATTTAAGGACATAGGATACACACCCCTCCCCCTGCCCCGATCTATTTTTTGTAAACTACATGTATTTGTAATCATTCTTTAAAAATCATATTTGCCACAAAATTTTCCTTTGAAACCATCTTTTTTCAGCATTTACAAAGCTTCACCCAAATTTTGAAATCCTTGGGGGAAAAAAAAGTTTATTGGTGCATGTAATGTATTAATTATCTGTTTANAAAAAAAAAGTTTATTGGTGGTGCATGTAATGTATTAATTATCTGTTTACAGGATTTTTTTGATGAAATAATAAAAAACAACAACCCACATACGTAAACATACTAAAATCACACTTAATTTGATACGTCCAAGATCTTTTGTATCCTATACGCTANAACCCAACCCACATACGTAAACATACTAAAATCACGTCCAAGATCTTTTGTATCCTATACGCTAAAGTGTTCGACATGTTAGATAAAATGTTGATGGCATTGAACCAAGGACGCCTTGTAAAATACAATCATTTTAACCACAGTGCGATTTTCTGTTCGGGGACAATTCGACGATAATTTTATTGATAAAGCTTTATTATCGCACTATACATTTCACCATTCCTTGGTGACGTATTTTCGTTTGCAAGCCGTGTCTTAGTCATTTCAATTACGCCTGAGCAAACCATGATAACGTCATAAGAATTAATTGAATTAGCAGGTTCATTCAATTGCGTGGACGAACAGAAATGATTATTCTTACAATGAACCAGAAGCTTAGCGAGTTATGTAAATGTGAGCTTCAATTTACCTCGTCTCGTTTTAGTTCAAGTCTGGTCACGCGGCCCGAAAAGATCATGGGCAGCATGTGGGTCACCATCACGACTTCCCAGAGAGCAGAGAACCTGGGGATAACAATCACCATCACCACGGAAACAAGCACGGTGCTTACCATGGTAACCATGGACATCACAAACACGGTCATCATCACCATGACGACAAACATGGCCACCATCATCATGGAAAGTATTATGAAAAAAAAAGTATCTCTGCTCGTACATACGTGTGCGTGTGTTTTCAATTTCTCAATCTACAAGGTTGAAACCTTACATCTTATACAAGCATCGTAAAGAAAAAAAAAAAAAAAAAAAAAAAAATATATATATATATATATTTATATATATATATAGAGAATAATACATACCTATTTCCATATCACACCCTGTATCAGCCCGAGACACCAATATCAGCCCAAGGGCCGAAGGCCCGAGGGCTGTATATTGGTCGAGGGCTGATACAGGGTGTGATATGGAAATAGGTATGTTTTATTATGTTTATTACATACTTAGTAATAACATACAAAACAAGTCATATTTTTTTTACGTTCGTCTGTAATGTGTATACTACAAAAATGATGAAGCGGTAAAAAGCAAAGGGGTTCCGGAACGAGGTGTTCCGCATGCGGAGGGCTGATATGGATTTGCAGGGCTGATACAGGTTATCAGCCCTAGGGCTGATACGGCTATTGTGATGTCATCTGTATCGACATGCAAAAAACCTGTATTTATTACTAAGTATGTAATAAATATATATATATATATATAATATATAATCCAAAATATATGTAAATATCCACACACCACACAAGTAATGGTATAATAAAAAAAATAATCACAACGCGTTGTGATTATTTTCTTTATACATGTATATATATATATATGTTTATAAAAAGAAAAGAAATGCTAAATAGCGGGTGCGCTGCAGTACATGGTCTGTAGATGCAGTCGTCTGTAACATATAAAATGCCTTTATGTATTGACACACCGGAGACAATTCAATCTGATTAAAATTAGCTCCGTGATTCGCTCCTGTTTGTTTTATATATTACCTCTATAGGGACAATATGAAAAGGAAGCTGATTGAGGAGACATTTTGATCAGATTGGAGACATGCTCATAAAAAGGTCAGGATGTTAAGCCGCCTTGAACAAACCTTGAGATACAATTTGTCGCCAGGATAATGTCGCTATACGTGCATGAAAAAGGCGATAGTTTACGCCAATCGGCGATAATATACATGTACTAGTATGCGATTGACCTTGTGCAAAATTATCGCCGACGGCAATAGCCTTTGTAGGGATGGGGACATACAAAAGTAATTAATTAAATTACAATTACTTTACCAAATTCTTCAATTAAATTACCATTACAATTACTGCAATTTACAGATATTTTTTGTAGTCATCTGAATGATCTTTGATCGACTTCCATAAACCAGTTTTAATTATGTCTGTAAAATGTATAGAATAAACAATACAATGTAAATTAAATGGCCATGCATATTAAAGCCATGCCATTAACTAAGTGACCATGCCAGCTAATTTTTTAATTGAAAACGTAGGCCCATGTCATCAACGCATCGACCATGCAAGCAAATGTTCTAATTGAAACCTTAGGGCCATGTCTACTGTGACCCTGCCTGCTACAATACCCAATGTATTAGGGCCATGTCACATATCTAGCATCTAATAGCACAGCTATTGCATGTAAAAGGCCCAGTGCCAAATATAGACTTGTGATTTGATCCATGTACATATATCAGTATATACCATGAGTATTTTAAAATTCGATTACATCTCTGACATATTCATGATAAATCATGTTTTTGCAAAATATCAATGGCCAATAAGCTGCCGATATCCACTTAGGTACAATGAGAGTTCCTTTCGCTTTACAAGCTACTAGGAACAGTTCTAATAACAGAATTTTTGCGGGTGAGTCTTGAAACGAGACTTATCTTTAATGATCCCGAGTGCTCTGGTGTCCGCTGGACGAATCTTCTCGTCGTCGTCTTCTGATGCGATGTCATTAGTTTGATATTTCCCTTACCGTCGTCAAACCTACCTGCTGGAGGGGTATCAGCTATGTACGAATCGAATTGTTTAGGTCGCTCTTGATAGCTTCGGGTTGTCCAGAGCTCAAAACCAGGTGCGCATGACTTCAATCGCAGAACTGCCGGAACTAAACTTGCTACAACTATCAGGGGCCCGTTTTCACGAAAAAGGATGTAATTCAGGGCGTAACTAGCCGACTGAACTAGTTACGCCAAAATCTAGACCGGCTAATCGCGCTTTCACATAAAGAGCGTAACCGCTGGGGCGTAAACTTCGCGAGTTTAGTCCAGGACGTTGAGCATGCGCAAATACCCATATGGTTTTAGGTTTTGATGAACTATTTTAAAAACACTCGAGGTGGATCAATGTGGTTGTTTAGAAAAATATGAACTAATTTGCCGAAATAAAACGAAACTCATACTTCCAAGTGTAATGATGATTTGATAAATAAGCCCACAACTCATGGTAATTTACAGCAAATCACATTGTATACTTATAAAGGGCATATTTGGATGGTGAACCTGAAATTAAGAAATTACCAATTTTTAATTGCATTATTTAACAAATGAACAATTCACCGGCAAGACAGAAGTTAAGCCGAAATCCGATCATATGTAACTTCTCATTATAATGCATATTTCAATAAACTACTAGGAATTGATTTTCGGATATTTATGATCATATATGTATACATCTTTCTGCTCATTATGACAAAAGAGCATTTGAGTGTACTAGATATTACGTGGGCATACCTCCCGAAAATATTCACTGCTAAGGGTCTCATATAGAGAAAACAAACCACAGCATGCATGCCACAAAATATACAAACAAGAACTTTTGTAAACCGATCATGCCTGGTTATCATACTTCCTAAATACAACGGCACGGCAAGAATTAAAATCAACAAAACCGTTAATAACTCTGCTCAGGTTATTTGTTACGTTCTCAATCTCCGGTATTGACTGCTTACAAACATTATGTGGGTGGTTATCTTATAGCTAAGTAAAACATATGAGTCTTAGATTAGATCTAATTCATTTAGCTGTACACATTCGTTACTTAAATGGTTTAAGCAGATGAATAAATAAAATATCAAGTATTAATTTATTCGTACATTAATCGTTTGAAAACTAAAGCATGCATCTATAATGTACATTCATTGTTTGTCTCCTCGTTATTAAGGTTCAAAGTAGATCCCCCCCCCCCCCCTTCCCCAAGAAAAGCATTCAGATCAAAATTTAAATAGGAGATCTAATGCATAATGACACATTTAACAAAGAATCCCTGCGAGTTTAAGTAAAATTCTGTCGATCAATCCCCCGCTTCTGCAAGCTCTGGGTATTGACTCTGATGTCATACAATCCCTACGTACAAAATGCACTTTTACTTAGCAATAAAGTAGGCCCACATGTTTACTATTTGTTCGACGCATCTGATATACATGTCATAACTTTCTATATTCTCAACACATTGGCAGGAAAGGGAATGTATATTTCTGCATTGTGACTGTATCCTAAACAAACTCTTTCAGGTAATTGTAATGGCATCTTCAAAGACAAACCAGATGATGAGATTACAATGTGCTTAAGCATCATCAATGCGAAATAGTGATATTTTCTAATTTTCGATCGCTGAGGAAGAAATGGAATCTTAAACGAAACTCACAAATGGTTGTCAGTAGTCATAGTCTTTCAGTTCATTTTGATTTACCCCCCCCGCCCCCCTCTAATATCCGCATAAAGACTCAATTATGCAGTCCGTCCGCGCTTCTTAATATGTTAATCATCTATTAACCTAAAGGGTCGGAAATTTCATGCGATATAATAAAATTTTCTGTTTTTATTTCAAATTTTGGTTTTGTTTGAAGAAATAAAATTACTAGATATTTCAACAACCCCTTGGAAATTATTACGCTCACGTGACTTCGTTTAGATGGAAAGCTTGTTTTTTAATGAAACTTAATCAGAAAATTTTCAAAATTGAAGCTTCTAATGTGAATGTGCAGTACCATACGTTTGTTCACAGAAACAACAATTTTTTTCAAATAGTAAAGCCCTTATTACAAAATGTAGCCTCTTCCTTTTCTTATTTTAAAATCGGAGAGGAGCTACATGATAAGTAGCGTCCTGAGTGACGTTATTTTTTACAAGAACAGCTCATATGCATGCAATGGTTATCCCACTTTCAATGGTAGAGTCCATATCCAGGGCCCACTTGTTTTTCTCACAAAATTTGGCTTTAAATACTGATTTCGTAATAAAAAAAAAACTTTAAAAGGGATGCGGTGGGGGGGTTTGGTTGGTGCAGTATAATGAGTAAATTATGGATATTTTATATACGTGTCACCCAACGGCAATATCAGATTTCACTGAAGAAATCCTAGAATGTGTCCATAAATTTTTGTTTCAGTATGACCGCAG
>CAJDSM010028045.1:3907-16476 GCA_903981925.1 Ostrea lurida
TAAAGTTGCAGAATGAGATGTATCCTACAGAATTTAAATGGTTAATTAATATAGTTGTCTCGATATATTAAAGTATAAAATACCTTAAAGGGGCATTTGGCATCAATCACATTGGGAACATAGCATAGCCTTTTTGTAGAGTAAATAGTTGGAACTGCAATTAATGGCGTAAATAAGTTGGACCACCAGGGCATGAACTTACATCGGCATCAGGCTGATTGTCTATACTTTCACTTTAAACAGATAAGCGACCCCCTCGGAACATGAACGATTTATTGATGGAGCAAATCTAAAGAAAAACCTTCGCTATTGAGAATCGAGAATCCATAGGAGCTATTAACCACTTTTGCTATGTTTGTATTCCAAAGCGCTTAGGATTTTTATGGCGCAGAATCTTGATATCATGTAATTAAAAATACTAGGGAAGAAAAAAAATACAATTGTAAACATTTGCGAGTGAGATGGGGGTCAAAATTGGTAGGAATATTATACATCCTTTTTGCGAAAATTTTCTCAGGATGGAGAGTTGCTCTAGGCATCATCGAACTATATCTCAGGAAGCGTTCACGTGCGTGAATATGGCATTATATTCTTTGTTGTGTCCTATTTTTCAATAAATAAGACAGTTATTTATGAAAAGTATGGTATGATGCAGTATTAATAAATTGATCATTAAACAATGTCCTCTCATATTCGCGTGTATATTGTCCATTTTCTGGATAGTATTGAGACCCTGTTTGCTAGTAAGACTAGACATAACGCTCACCAATAATAACAACAAACCAAATTGAGCTCCTCAGAATTAACCAGAGCAATCGATTTCGCACAGGGATGAGGATGACTCTTAATCTACTCCAGGAGAATGGAAAGAATGAAGGTATGCTCAGCACGAGAATGGGAATAATATAATACGACGAAAAAATTAAGTAACGAAATGAGAGAATCTGTCACTGCACGCTGATGGACCCTCTAATCACGGACAGAAATTGGTACCAACAGTAAGTTAGAGAATTAACTGGAAAAAATATACACTAGAATTTTTAGATCAAAAAATGAGTAATCTAATACAGTTAAATGGAATGGCTATAGATGGATCGCGGACGACTAACTTTAAATAATAGTGTGAAGGACTGGCTTCGTATGAATAACTCACAGCAATAAATGTCAATGAATGATTAAAGGTATATCTTAATTAGGAAAATAGGAGTCAAAAATTAAGCATCCAAACTAAACAATAGTAATCTCATCTTTCTTTCTAAGACACATGCACTTTTATTTCATAAACTCCGCCCACCGTCTTATATACTAAAGATTACTGGATTTCGAATGTAGAAATTTAGTTAATACAAAATCTGGTGAACATCAGGAGAAGGTGATCTGACATTAATTTCAGGAGTATTAAGACAGGCAAACGTATAGATTAAACATGAAAATACTGCTTCAAAGAAAAATGATTGACTGACATAAATCTATCAACCGCTGTATGATACCGTGGGACCGAATGAGGATTCAGGGATGTCAGAGTGACATATGCAATTGAACGACATGAGAAATATTTAACAACAGATTACAGTATTAAACAAAATCACAACCAATAAGTTATACTTAAACTTTAGGAGATAGAACAATGATAAGTGAGAGCAAGCCAGATACAACTCGGCATTTGCTAACTTCACAATAAATAGTTTAAGTTGAATAGACAACTTGAAGATGCTGAGGATGAAAAAGATATTCTATGAACAGCTGCAAAATTATAGTAGAAGTGAACACGAAGTGAAGCGCTCTTGTTAAATAAGGATATCAACCTTACGAATACAGCAATTGGTTGGAAGAGAAAACCTTAGAAGGAACGAAAAAAAATAAATATATTTGATTAGCACAGATGAAGAATATAAGTATACTCGACATGGAGACGACTGAGCAAGCTTACTGTGCGGAAACAACTTGGTGATCCATGAGGGACATATTCTACCAAAGAACACAACATAGGGAACTTTCCGACGTGCTAAAACAGAAATCAAACTAGATATGTATCATAACAGGGAGAAGCTAGTCTACTGGCATGTGTGAAAAACAAGGCGCAAGAATTGGTGCGTCCATCCTATATCAAGTGCTGGCAAAACCTGAATTTAAACTGCGCAGACAATGAGAAGATAAAGACCACACTCTTTGACCTAGAACTGAAAAACCCCCAAAAGTTCAACGAGCTTTTTGCAATAGAAGTTCGCAACCAATTTAGTACTTGAGATGGAAAAGAAAATGTGGATATGGAAAAATTAACCAAGGTACTGTTGGAGACTGGAAAACAATTCTACTAGGGTCAAGAACGTGAAAGGAGGAGTGGTTTCAACACAAACTGGTAGAAGGTGAGAACACGAAAGAAAAGCACTCTATAACAACTTAGGCGAGTTATAGGAAAAGCGGGTAAAGAGTCAGAAGATCTCGATAAAAGAGGTGAAGAAGGGAGCATAAAGAGACCGAAAGGCATAATAGAGAGGTTTGGCAGAGGTAAGTCAGAAATGGGCCGCTTGATATAACATAAGTGAAAAACTTTGATATAAACAGAACCCCACTGACATCAGCGAAGTCACAAGGCTTGCCTGCTTCTAAGATGGGAAGCTGCGGAATAGATCAATAATGCAGAAAACTTTTGAAAGCAGAGGATTCAAACCCTCAAATACTTAGAACAACGATATTCAGAAAATTTGGTCCACAGAAAATTACCATCCATTGGAGGAAAGGGTTTTGATTGTAAAGTTACTTAAGAAGAAGGAATTGCGAGAATGCAATAACTGTGGGAGGATCGATGCTGCTGTCTAGTTAAGCAAGTCATCAGAAGGATTATTCTAACAGGATAGCAAGATAAAGCGGATGACAACTACGCCAGAGAGCTGGATTTTTAGAAAAGGGAAGGATCGTGTGCTGATCGCAGATATTTACATCGGCAGAAGCAAGAGTGGCATTTACAGTCTACGTAATTTTACTGGATTTACGTACGAAGGCTTTTGAATAGATGTAAACGACCACACTATGAGATACTCAGCCAAAGTGAATGGAATTCAGACACTCATTGCCATCGATCATCCGAATGCTAAATGTGGACTTCAGTGCCCAAGTTATATGTGGACCAAGCTTGACGAACGTGGAGTGAAACAAAGTTGTTCATTATCCTCACTTAAGTTCATCTTCTGCATTAACTGTATCATAGTGCAGAATGTAAGTCTCTGAAAAAAATATTTGGGACGATAGAGAGCTACAGTTCACCCTTATAAAAATTCGATTTACGCGACGAAGTTGCGCATGTTGGCTTTTATCGTTGTTTTGCATCGCGCGCCATAATCTTATATTAAAAATTCCCTTGATTTTACAAAAATTTTCTAATGTATTTGTCCAACATCCTTAAAATATTCATTACAAATATTTCATATTAACTTTTCCTTCGATGAAAAGGCAAATATAAGAACATTGACAATTGTATAGTCAGAATAAAAAATAGAGTTAGGTAAAACAGAACCATGCACTGGATAGCGTCGATGTGGAATCAGGTTGCTATTAATATCTTATCAATGTTTGCTGAATTAATTTAGTTTCTGCTACTGTACTTGTGATAAAAATTTAAACGCAGATTGAGAATTTATGTCAGCTTTTCGATCTTCATCAATTTTCTTATTATATTATACTGAAAAGATAGAATAGACCAAACATGAGTCCAATGAGAAATGTAAACTTGGAAATCTCCATATGAAAATACAATGTAGATCGATCAACTATACAACATGTTTAGCGGTGAGCGTCAATTTTTTTCAGAATGTTCACTGTTGTGATTAGCGTGATGAGGGTTAAAAGAGGAGAAAGCATCCCCTGTGAACCGGACACACTCGCCGTGAGCCCATTATCTTGATCAGGTAAACGGAGTAATCGGTAGTCAAATTCAGTCTATATAGAATGGCTTAAAGTAACAATTGCTATGAAACACGTCAGACAGTATTTTACCCAATGGCCATACTGGCAAACTAGACCATAGAATTTGCTAACATAATATACTTTCTAATGAATAATTTACGATTCTACAAACTCGAGTGAATCGCTCGTTCAGTTTTTTTTACATTTAAAGACGAAAGAATGTGTGTGTATATGTCAAAAGGGAGACCTAACCATTGGTCACTGAAAAACAAAAAAATTGTCCGGAATTTGAAACGTTTTCGCAGTTACCCTCCTTGGTTCATAGTTTTATTATTTGCATTTTATCCAATGAAATGTGACATCAGATCATGTGCCAGTTATTGTCCAATCAGGTCTGTCGTCTTGACCGCGTTATGAGGAGCTAGCTGTCATGGTGGATGAGCCAAAAAATTTCAGACGATAATTTTCCGTCGGTATTACCGTGCTCTAGATGAAATAAAAGAGCACATCAACTCCAGTCAAGGGACAGGTAAACTAAATTGTGATTCGTCATGTCAGTGAAATTCAACAAATGCCGATTTTTTTGCATACCACAAACAAAACATATTTAATCAGATATTTAATGCATTATATCGTGTGTGTGGAAACCTTCGTATGCTGGTATGTGTGGAATTATTGATATGATAAATGTATTCCTATTAATCAAATTATGATTTTTGAATTTAAGAATCTTGTGCGTCTACAGTCTCATTCATGGTTTGGAATTGAAAGGTCCTTGGTAAGGGGTCAATGCAATGGTCCACATTACATTCTCTTTAGAGAAGTGGACAGACATATCCTACATCCACTTCTCTTCGCAAACCTTCATGTTTTGATTGTGTAAAATGTGTAAATGTCGGAACTGGAGATGGTTTACACTTTGATCCAAATATGCCCACAGGGGGCTTGTGTAGAAAAAAATCAAAATACCTCCTAGTAAAAATAAACAAGGGAAGACCGCTGTTTTCTCACTTAAAATCTTTAATTTGAGCACTCCGTAAATAGACGTATCAACACTTCGCCGCGAGTTACGTCCCTTTGCGGGGTCAACCAAAGGTCAATCGGCAAAAAGTTAAGATTTCCTTCTTTACCCTACCACATGAAAGAGGTTACAACTATGAATCATAGTGAATTATTAAGTTTTCATACAAGTAGTCTACTGCGATTGATATAAAAATATCAAAGATACAGATACGAAAGTTACAAAGGCCAACGTAAGGAAATGCGACTTTTTGTCTGCAAAATGGCGGCCAAAGGGACGTAACTTTAGTGAAGTGTTGATAGGGTATAGAATACTTTTCCTACTAAGATCTCACTTTCAGTCCCCGTCTGTTGTCGCTTACATTTATTACTTAATCAATTCTAACATAAACCTACCCAATAGACAACTAAGTGGCTTCTGTCACTCGCGCGTTCTTCGGGGTTTTTTCATAGGATAAAGAGAGTTCTAAAAAAAAACCTCCTGTCTTGGTCCTATGAAAACCCCGCGAAAGAGCACGAGTGATATCATACTTTCGCTTTCTGCAGACAGGGACTGAAAAGTGAGATCTAGTAGGAAAAGTATTTATTTACGGATATTCACTGGGCGTGAGTGCTCAAATTAAAGATTTTAAGTGAGAATTAAAATAGCGGTTGAAGCGAGCGGGTATGCAAAACGGCGTCTTCCCTTGTTTATTTTTACTAGGAGGTGTTTTGATTTTTCTCTACACAAGCCCCTGTGAATATGCCCATAGATAAATTTACATAACATTTAAGCCATTTCCATAATTTTAACATTAATGCATGCACCTACCACGAGAAAATCAATTCTTGCTTTTAATTCATTTTCACCTGTTCCGGGTTTGAATGATGTGTTAGTCCCAGTTGGCGGTAGAAAAATTTAAAAAATTAGAAGTTGGACAATTTGAAAAAAAAATGATATGTACACATATTTTGCTTCTCAGAAAGCTTTTTGTTTCAATTAAAAGGATTCTTTTTGTTGGTAATATGTTGACGGTGCTACCGTTAGTGAGAGTGAAGACCCTAAAACATCTTGCAAATAAAATTTACCTCTTCATTAATGACGTAATCGACGTGAACAGCCAGTTGCATTGTGACGTATTGTCAACGCAAACAGTTGCATTGTGACGTCGTATTGTCAACATGAACAGTTGAAATGTGACGTCATATTAGCTGCAATGTTTTGTTTTCTTTCAAAATAATATCAACAACAGCAAAACATACTAAGGTATGAGAAAGATTGCTTGGAATTTAAAAACAGTTGTGGTACTTTCCAAACATCTTATCTATTTTATTTACGGAGTTGTTAATGATGTATACCGCAGTGAATCCGACATTTTTGCAGACGCATTGTGGGTCCGTATATATATTGTGGGTCGCAAAGTCACGTGGGCTCACAATTTTTCAGCTGGTAGAGAGCAAATCACATGACTTACATGCCTAATCATTAGAGCGAGCTTGTTGCGTCGTCTTGCGACGCGAGCCTATTAATAGGAAACGTATTTGAATTAAAAATGAAATGTCAAAAAGTTTTATGAGAAGCAAATGTACGTGTTTATTAATTTTTCCAAATATTCCGACTGCAGATTTTTTTTTTTATACCACCTTTAGAGATTAACAAACAATTCAAACCCGGGACAGGACACATGTAAAAATGGATTAACAGCATGTAAGTGTTGATTTCATTGTGACAGATCAGTGTTCGCCAAGGTCCTCAGAACTTTACCGGACATCGGTCCGATATGGTCAAAAGATTTACCGGTCATAATTTTACCAGACCAAATGTTTAATATGAATACATGTATTTGTATATATTTATTTATTTTTTTAATTTGTGGTTTAGATCTTTTTTTTAAATATGCTTTGAAAAACGACCTGTCTCTGTCATGTTTCAATAAAACATTGCTTTATCCGTTAAATCCACAGGCACTTGGTATTTGAAAAAAAAAATCTTCCCGCTGAAACTACTATATGACAAGGTATCTCACGCCGCCATCTTGAATTCCTTATTTACCAGCCACATTCACTTGCATTGTCGGCAAAAAGTCACATTAATCTCTTAAGATTTGACCCCCTACCGTTTAGCAGCAGCTCTGTCAAGGTCCCTTCTCTCGCATCGTCATGGTGAACTGAAATAAAAATCCATTTATGCTGTAATCAACCAATTATCGTCTACTGCTTCTTCATAAACCGAACAAAATTCTAAAGGGTTGACGAAGTTGACATAATAATTGGGATATGCCTTTTTTCATTGGTCGATAAAGTTAAAAAATAGTAATATTATAATTAGAAGTAAACTTTTTTAAATAGCAAGCTAGGCAATTCGTTATGGTATCGTTAATCTATATACACTTTACACTTAAATTTTAAACGTCTGTAATTTTCAATGTCTCCAACATAACTGACTAAACTTCTTGGGTTTGGAGTCCGAAACAGGATGGTCGATTTGGGGGGGGGGGGGGGGAGGGGGGGGGTTGAGCGATGCCAATGTTTGTGGTTTGATATAGATTTACAAAATTTGCCGATTGTCAGCCTATCCTATTGCCCGAGTTTATATTGTTTGCAATACAATACACTACCTGCATTCAGTGCACACCACCCCTTTTTTCTTCCCCGCACACTCGACGAGGGAATTCTCATTTGCATAATGATGTCAACTTCCGTCAACCCTTTAGAAATTTTTGGTCGGTTATGAGAAGCAGTAGGAAGATAATTGAACGGTTGATTACAGCCGATAAATGGACTCTTTTTCTCAATCACCATGACGACGAGAGAAAAGGACCTTGACAGAGCTGCTGCTAAACGGTAGCGGGTCAAATTCTAAGAATTAATGTGATTTTTGCGACAATTGTAGGTGTTGTGGCTGGTAAATAGGAATTCAAGATGGCGGCGTGAGATCACTGTCATATTTATTAGTTTACTGGATCGGGAAGATTTTTTTTTCAAATATATTACAAACGTCAAGTGCCTGTGGTTAAATCATACGCCCAGTTTACAATATAATGGAGAGAAAACCTGTGGGTTCCGACGACCCGTCTGCCTCACTCACAAGTTCAAAGTTTTACCTCAAAGCAATTAAATCATCAGGTTTACATATACATATAAATCATTAGTTACGACATTCTTCTTTACTTTTCTGTCTTTGTTGCATTTTTTAAAAACTCGCAATATTTATATACTTCATTCAAATCGCTCACAATCGTATCTATTTCGTCCAGCACGGTAAAGCAGGAAAGGACAACCAAACTGATATTCCGAAAAACATTAAGCATACGATTACACCTGAAGCTCCGAGAAGAAATTCGAATTGCTATGTTATCTAAACTTACTGATGATAAAGATTGATCGTGCAAGCAAGGTTAATTCTAATTCATAATTAAAAAACTGAATTGATAAGAACAAGTCTGGAATTGTTTTCGGCATTTGGTCCGATTGTATAGCTGTTTTATATCGGACCGCACGATTTTTTACCGGACTTGTCGCGACGAACCTTCGCAAACACTGACAGACTGCATGCATTAATGTTAAGATTGTTGGAATACTTTCTGTTATGTAATACCAGGCAGAAATTTGAGTTGAAAAGTCGATTGAGAGTGTAACCGTCTCCGGTTCCGCATATAAGGTATATAAAAAAAAAATCTGCTCTGTACGTTTGCCGGGTCGGTTCGGGATATTTATTCAGGTTTGGCTATTTCAGTTTGGGTCTAATACCTTTGATTTGTATTTTGTTACATTATTTTTAAGTCACATTCTGGTTTAGACTAGAACTTCATTGCCAACTTCTGCTTATTTCCATCCATTCTTTGAATATAACTGTCTCGTCATTATCTTAAAAATAACTGCCAGTAATGGAAATTGTGTACCAGCTGCGCAAAAATGTGGTACTGGCTGTGCAACTGGATTCCTGTCTCGCCACTATAAATTTTGAATACTGTGCAAAGGAAGGAAATGGTCATCATGTTGATGTTTCGATCCTTTTGAAGAAAAACCCATGAGTTTTCAACAGTAAGGTGCAATATAAAAAGGATACCAAAATTAGAGCAATGTTGTTTCATAGTATTTTCGTGTCATACAATCTGTATCATGAGCATGCGTATTGTTCCCCAGTCCGACACCATCAGTCTTGAAGAATTCAAAAGTATGCCACTGTCAGATTACAAATGAATGTTTCTCTTCATTAAAATAGTACACATTTTTGGTTGTAAATTTTTTTGAGAAGATTAACACTTAAAGGGTTCGACACTCGTCAGAATTGGACTCGCCATTCGGAGCAACCAAAGTACTGATCTCAGGTTGCCGAATGGATTCAGGTTGCCCAAAACAAAAATATGAAACGAAAAGAACTTCAATATATATTATTTCTAAATTATTGCATTTCTTTTTCAGTTCAAATAGGAAATGTAATTTAATCTTTTCACATTATTTTATTTGTTATTCTTATTTCAAATAAATAGAAATTATCTGGCAATCCATGCTCGTCACCAGGTTGTCATTTGGGCGAGCTATGTTAACATACAGGTCATCAAATTCCAGATCAGGGTGGAAATGGCCGAGGTGACGAGTGTGAATGTCGAACCCTGCACTTATTACCAGTAAATATGTGGTGAATGCTATTACACATATGACCAGATTGTTTGCTTTCCAAAGAGGGTCTGACTCTCTTTTTACATGCTGAAGGTTTGGCACTACATATATGATCTGTACATGATTTAATATTTAAACTGCTTGCTCTGAAATTAATTTAAGTCTACCATGTACCTCTGACCATATGGTAAATTTTGTTACGTTTTGCTTTTACATTTTGCTTTTACAGACTTTTTAAATGGCCACACCAGACAAACTTAAAACATTATTTGAAGATCTAGGAAAACCAACTTTAAGGGGAGTTCGGAAATGCCCCAAGTGTGGGACCTACAATGGCACGAGAGGAATTAGCTGTAAAAACAAAACTTGTGATGTAGTTTTCAAAGAAAGGGAGAAAAAGAAAGGACACAGTGCTGATGCTGTGAAGATAATTACGGGTTCCACGGTTCAGGTGTTTTCCGTGAGGCTGCGAGATCGAGGGCCGGACTACCGAGGCTTTGTACAGTTGCCCCTGTTTCAGGACATGGATGGAAACCCTGCCACAGTGGTGGACCAGGCCCTGGTGTATCAGGCCGCCCGCTGTTACGTGGACAGTTGCTCGCGGAACAGTCAGTTAGGATTTCAGAATGACTCTTGTCCTCACATTAGGGCAGCCATTGAGTGTGAACAAGAAGCTCAACCATTGACTCTCAAGAATTCGGTGCTAAATGCCTTGCAGGTCCCAAATGATACCAAGCAAGCTATCTGGTTGCTGGCTACGGAGACGACTGGGCCTCTGGTGCAGAGAGTCACAAAAAACATCATGGTGGTCAAATGTAAAGTTAGCCCGAAGCAGCCACTGGGATTTTTACACTTTGCCTTCTTTGAGACTTCAAGAAATCGAACTCAACCAGAGCATAAATTTCAATGTACTTGCCGTTCTTTTAAGGTAATGTCAGGCTGTGGTTAGGGCTTTTGAAAGTTCATGTAGACAGACACTTCCANTTCTTTTAAGGTAATGTCAGGCTGTGGTTAGAGCATGTAGACAGACACTTCCATTAAGAGTTTTGGGTGATGAACAATCTTGAATGTCAGGACTTGTTTTCACTCTGTTAAAGTACTTGGCGTTTCCAACAAGTATTTGGGATTCAGTAGGCCCAAAAAACAAATATGTTTGTTTCCACTTATCCATCCAACCCTAAAATTTTCTCCTGACCCTAAATTTTTGGATTTTGGATCAATTCTAGTTCTTCTTAAGTTTGGTACACTAAAGTCATATCTCAAATGAAAAACAAATCTCTTATAAATTCAGGCTCAGTGTTCAGATTAACAGAAATCTTCAAAATGGCATCTTCCATGCTTTCTGAAGCCAGAATCATATATTACAGTCCCTGAAACGTTCTATTTTTCCGTGAGGTCACCGTGCGTTTAGTCATTTTTCTTTCATTGTTCAGCATGCGTTCTCTGTTCACCGTTCGTTCTGCGTGGGTTCCACCGTGCGTTGGTAAAGTAGAACGTTTCAGGGACTGTAATAGGTAAAATCATTTGTCAAAGTGTCAGATTTTGGTTTTATTTTATTTTAAACACCTGGGGGGGGGGGGGGGGGTGTCAACAGCTAACACAACAATAATACTGCTCACTGCTCAGGTTAGATTCTAAAAATATGGTGATAATGAAATGATAATGGTTTTTTAGTTATTTTTACATTTCTGAGTTGCTACAATGTATATCCAAATCCAAGGTGGATGAAAGTGATTTTCAAGAAATCTTTCATTTGATATTCTCTGTCTGGGCCTCAATCTTTCGTTTATGATGTGATGCCTCTAGGGCTATCAGGCATGGTTAGTCACTTAGTGAATGCATCTTGAGGGAGAAAGCCCTTCAAAAGGACCCAAATACAAGTCACTCAGGCCTCATAAAATTTTATGGTTATGTACAGTTAACTCTCGAATTATCGCCACTCAATTCATCGCCATTTCGCTATAACGCCGCATTTTCCAGGAACGTTTTTCCTGTTACTTAAAATTCTCGTTTAAAACGCCAAACTCGCTTTCGCCATCCGCCATGGTGTTTTTAGTACAAATGTCTGTTTTACATTGTTAATTATCTCGATAAACCGCCATGGGTACCTTGGTCATCGAAGCGGTAAATTGGCATTATCGATCTCCGGCGTCTACCTGTGCAGAAAGACCTCGGTAATTGCTGTATTTTAAAAATATACAAGAAATACTTAGTATGAGATGTAGTCATGGTTTTTTAGTTTTTGCTAGAGTTGTAACAATGAAGACATTATTCAAAATGTTTTACTAATCAAGACTTTATTTCAAATCACGGCTAGCAGGTCTAAACAATCAACTCTGACAATTTTTTAAAATAACTTTAACATGTACACTGTATTTATCGATTGCTTCTTGTTGGTGATTTTTTTAGTCGTCTGCATTGACTGTTTAGTGTTTGTAGATGTGTCTATTGTTTGAAATAAAGCTTATTGTTAATAAAACAAATAACCATGCTGGATGTTTTTTAAAATCAATCTATTAACGAAAATATTCACATGATGATATTAAGCAACCACTCTTTTTCCTGAATTATATAAGCAAAAGTTAAAAAAAAAAAAAAAAAAAAAAGAGTAACTCTTTTTCGACAAAATTGCAGAAATTTCAATTCATCGCCATATTCGTATACGACGCCATGGTTCAAAAGAACAAAAGTGGCGGTCTTATCGAGAGTTGATGTATACTGAAATCATGTTTTAGGATCATTCTTGCATATTGTTAGGCCTAGGACCATCAAACTGGTCAGTTGCAGCATCGTGGGGAAAGGAGAAGGGGGAGGGGGGGGGTGGGGGTACAAAACTAAATTTGGTCCCTGGCCATAATTTGACATTTATGGCTATGTAATATACGTACCGGTATTGTGTCTTATCATATTTTAAACACTGTGAGGCTTATGACCATCAAACTTACTCAGTTGATACATTTTGAGAGCCTGGAGGAAGGTGTGTCACAGAGGAGAAGTCATCCAAAGTAGATCACTGGCCTCGTTTTGGAATTGCTATTTTCAGG
>CAJDSM010028047.1:0-24267 GCA_903981925.1 Ostrea lurida
CATCATCGCCTGCGTATGGTGTGTATGTCTCGATCTCAACTTATCCGATACGCAAGAGCTTGTTCTGTGTATGATCAGTTTTTGAATCGAGGCAAGCTACTTACAGATAAGTTGTTGTTGCAGGGGTTTCAACAGTCACGTTTAAAGGCAGCATTTCGTAAATTATGTGGTCGTTATAACAATTTAGTTTACCAATATGACCTATCATTGAGTCAAATGCTGTCTGATGTGTTTCATAGCCATTGTTAAGCCGTTTTTCACACACTGATTTGACTACGGATTGTTCCGTTTACCTGCATAAAATGTTCTTCTCCAGAACCACTGGGCCAGTTTTAAGGAAACTTCAAAATTCTTATTCTCAGCGATGTTACTTAAGGAAACCCGAGGAAATTGACAGAGCTGTATAGATAAGTACCTAAATGCACTAAAGGCCAAATGACGTCACAATGAAAAATGACGTCATGACATAAAGTTTTGTATAGTTGTTTTGTGGGGGAAATGACAAATTATATGTTGTATCATTTTAAATGCATAGCATAAAGGCTTGCTCATCCAAACATTTTGAAAGAAATATTTGGCATACATTTTGTGTATAGTCCTCGTTGCTTGAAAGTGTTAGGATGGGTTTTGTACTAGAATAATTGTGTATTAACGCGTGGTAAAAAGAAGCAATTCAGTTAAAATTTCGATTCCATATATTAATCCTCAAGAATACAAACATTTTTGGGTCCTCCCTACAAAAAATGTGTAAGTAGGATTGTTTTTCAAAAGTTGCATTGAATACAATTGATTTATATAAATTCTGCCCTTGTTCTATGACTTTTAGTGTATCATAAACTCAAAATCCTATATTTGTGGATCACATGATTCAAGCACGTGAATGATTTCAATATTTATGTGACCATTGCGGATTGCCCGTTGAGCTCGCTGTTGACCATTAACTCGCAATGGATGGCTACAGTGTTGTTTAGATTTATAAATTGTAGCATTTGGTACAGAACGTTGATTTATCATCGCACTTATATTAATGCAGTCTTCCTGAACGTCGCTGAGTTGAAAATCACGACTGCTGAGCCATCGTCAAGGTCACTCAGGTGAGAGATGTGGCCCATGGGCCTCTTTTTATATTATCATGAGACAGAATTCATTCAATAGCTTCTACAAAAAAGAGATGAAATCTCTAGCGGTGGCCTGTAATTCGACATTTCGATATATTGACGTTTTATCTATTAATAACGATTTTCATTCTTATGTCGATTCAATATATCCCAGCGAGCTAAACATAAAGGACACCACAGTCTTCCATGCCTGCTTCGTACTTAACGGCAAACTAACAACTCAACTTTATGGCAAACGGAACGATTTCAGCTTCTCCATCGTCAACTTCCCATATTTATGTAGCTATATTCCATCATCACCAGCATATAGTGTGTATGTCTCTCAACTTATTCGATACACAAGAGCTTGCTCTGCGTATGATCAGTTTTTTAATCGAGGCAGGCTACTTAATACAAACAGGTTGTTGTTGCAGAAGTTTCAACAGTCATGTTTAAAGACAGCATTTTGCAAATTCTATGATCGTTACAACGACTCAGTTAAGCCAGTATAACCTGCCATTTGGTCAAATGCTGTCTGATGTGTTTCATAGGTTAAGCCGTTTTCCATGCACTGATTTGACTACGGATTACTCCCCTTACCTGATCAAGACAATGGGCTCACGGCGGGTGTGAGCGGTCAATAGGGGATGATTACTCCTCTAATGTGCCCAGGGGTCCGTGTTTGCCTAACTCTTGGTTTTGTATTTTATTATACACCCTGCAAACAAGTTTAGGGGGTATATAGGAATCACTTTGTCCGTCTGTCTGTGCAGATTCATGTCCGGGCCATAACTTTTTTGAGGTAGGCATATACCATATTTGTCACATGGGTGTATCACTATGAGGCGATGTGTCACGTATATTGATGACTTCAGTTTGACCTCAAGGTCAAAATTATCGATTTTCACAGCAGGTGTGGCACAAAAAAGATCCCTCCCTGCTCAAAGGCCCGAGTGCCAGGCATAGGCCTATATATTTCCAACCTTTACCGGCAATGTGACGTCTCCATATGAGTGGAAATCCACAGGGGCTAAGCACGTTTTGATGCGAAACTCCTCGTAACCATAAATGGTTACGAGGAGTTTCGCATCAAAACGTGCTTAGCCCGTGAGTGAAATAGTTTCCGAGTGGGACGTAAAACAGTAAATAATCAATCTATCAACTGTATGTGATAATCTCTTCACTGTAAGCATGAATTCATTGTAAGCGTGTTCACTGTAACTGTGTTTTACTGTATGTGTTCATCACTTCACTGTAAGCATAAATTCATTGTAAGCATGTTCATTGTAACTGTGTTTTACTGTATGTGTTCATCACTTCACTGTAAGCATGAATTCATTGTAAGCGTGTTCACTGTAACTGTTTTACTGTATTTGTAAATCACTACACTGTAAGCATAAATTCATTGTGAGTGTGCTCACCGTAACTAAGTTTTACTGTACAGCCAATGATGTGGGAAAACACAAGTGTTTGTGGATGTACATTATTGTACAATACTATCCTTACTTACAAATACATACAACGCAGCTCTGTGCATACCAGTTTCATATTCATTTAATGTTATTTGTGTGTTTTACAATACCATATATCTTGATTCTATAAAAAATATATTTGAATGATAAATAATAAATACATAAAGCATTTCATAATGGTCTCATCAAACATTTCTTTATTGAGTAAAATATCAGCATCACTAGAATATTGTACACTCCATACATTGTACTACAGCCTTACACAATAAACGACTTCCTTACCTTCGTTTTACAGTTAGTCACACAGTCAGTACCTAAAAGTCATGTGTATACCCTAACCAAAAGCAACATAAAACAGGGTGTCAAATGAAACACTTTTTTACATTTAAAAAACACTTAAATAATCATTCCATGTCACTGTGTGGTATCACTCAATGTCCTGTTGTTCCATACAACTGACAAATCCTAATGAGATCTGCCCTTCCACTGATGGTTTACGGCCGGAAGTGGATTCTGCCCTTCCACTGATGGTTTACGGCCGGAAGTGGATTCAGTACCACTGTATGTGGATGCTGGTTGATCCGTCTTTCCACATTGGAGATTCAGTGTGGATCTGTGCCCTGCACATAGGACAAGTCTTTTCTCTATCAAACCACATGGATACACAATTCTCACAAAATATATGCTGAAATAATAACAAATCCAAAATTCAGAAAAGTCTTCCAAGAGAATGAATACATGGAATATAATTGTCATAGTGATTCTCTACTGTATGATTCACAAATGCTGGACATATCTGCATATTTTATGTTTTATTTTTAACAGTTACATGTAAATGTTTCAGTAAACTTATTTTCTATTTTTATGGATTGGAATTTCGTTAAAACATGAAAATTATTCCAAATACTGCAAAGGCATTCCTCCTATTAGAATTTTGCTAATGATTACACACAACATGTCCAAAACAACACTTTTTCTACTGACTAACTATTTAGTAAGTATGAAAAACAACTGCTACTCAATTTGTTGCCCCTATCAATATCCTTCAATGTTTACATAAGATAAAGAATTTCTCTTCTTTGTAAAAATAAAAAATTATCATTTGACCCTGAAGATTGTTTTTGTCAAGATCATAAAATGTGGAAAGACTTAAGTATTATAAGGTCAAGGTCATTAAACCAATGTGGAAATCATGCTCAAGTAGTTTCTGACATGGACAAGTCGCCTTGTATCATTTGTTCTCACAGTAACAGTAATCAAGTGTTCAAGTATCCTAGGAGTAGCAATGTCTGTGGTTCTAATTTAGATGACGTGTAAATTAGGATATATATTGCTTTTGAAAGTACACTGTACTAGCAATTTACCAGTATCTTTGTAATTAGTGCAAATGTTACAGTCAAATTGCACTCACTGTACCCATTGGTGGGACAATGTGTAGAATACATTGCTATTAAATAAATGTTGTTCACCAAGATAGTGAACGCGCTGAATAAAAATATTTGGTGCTCCATACATGCACACTCCTTGTCATTTCAGATATGTCAGCGAGAAGGTAAGCCAACAACAATATTTTAAATCTCTCGGAAATTTTGCCATTTAATGGTACTAAACTGGATAAAATACATCAGTAAAAATATCTGGAGAACAACTGTGTTTGTACGAAATGCAAGTATGATATACTCTATACAGTAAAATGTAAGTATGTCGTGTTAAGGTAACCTTTGATAAATAAGCCTTACTTTACAAGCCAGCTTTATAGGATCTTTATAGTCGTCCTGACAAATGGGGCAGTTCTCCCCACATAGGTTGATTTCTGAAGATGTAGGCCGAGTTCCATAAGACTGAAATAAAGTCACATGCATAAAACATTAACTACAATATAGCTTCTCAAGAGAATTGTACAGGGAAATACATGTTGAAAACCTAAATACAGTAACACTTGAATATACCAAACATGAATATACCAAACATGAATATAGCCAAGTTTTGGCTATAGCAAAATGAAAACCAATTTCCCAGGTAAATTCTATGAATATTCTACATAAATATTATTCATCAACAATGAACACAGATATACTAGGATTCTCCACATGTAAAAAGTAAACCCCTCTTATCCTTCAATTAGGAATGAAAGCAAAGAAAAACTTTTATAACAATTTTCTTTAATTTCGAAACCTTGCTGTGACTTCTTAAGAGGCTGTGTCATCAATCATTGAGCTAGCAATGGGAAACTGAAAAAATTAATTTGTGCTAAAATTGTCCTATATAAGTTTCTGTTTTTGTATAAAACACCTTCATAAAAAAATATTAATGATATTTTAACAACAATACTAAATATATTTGTTCGTGTTTCCATGACAACAGCCTTTCGTTTCAATGAATGTTATGCATAAAACATGAAAACAAGGGTTCTTATAAGTCTTCAATCATTACTCAATGAACAAATAATTATAATTATTAAGTTTTATATCAAAATATATAATGTGTTGAANACCCCATATTACAAATTTTTTGCTTGTATATTTCCAAAAGAGGATGTTGGTGCAAAACCATATTTTATGATAAACATATGCTTTGCAAACATATTGTTCACATTGTTGATTACATTAATTTTATCATGCACTCTTTCTTTGTGCTTATTTAAAATAGTGAATTCAAATAGTTTTGAGATAGCAGTGTGGTAGCTTCATTTTATTCTCGTCCTGGTGATCCAGGATCAAATCTCGGGTGACATAATTTTTTTCTCCTTCATTTTCTTGGAAAATATTTTATTAGATCAATTACCCAAATAAAAAAAACTATATTAATGAAACATGTACAAGTTTATAACATTCTGAATTTGAATAAGTGCTGATATTTCGAAGAGTGTTCATTGCATTTCCATTCAGTAAACAGTTTTAAAAACCTCTATGGACCAAGGGTTTTTCAAGTTTTGTATAATTTTTATATTTCAATAAATCAAAAATAAGAAAAAAAATCCTTCTCAAATGAAAAAGTACCAATACTTTAAATTTGTGTACAAATTTTCAGACACATCTATTAATTAAAATCAAACATTCAATCGAGCACTCTCTTAGAGATAATACCAACGCATGTATATCAAACGCTGCTTTCTTTTACAGCTGTATACATGTGGTATACATCAATTTCAAAATGAATGTTAAATGAAAAATTCATAATTCAAATTATGAATTTGCTATAAATGTACAGCGAATGCTATAAATGTACAGCGAAGGACACTTATTTACACATTTTTATAGAGCACCCACAGGCTACATGTATATCAGTGTTTTACTGTAATGCAACATTTCTCTCCATTATTTAGTCATATTCCCATCACACAAAGTTTAACAAAAACACTTACCACATCAGACAGTAAACTCTTGAAGGATTTGCCTACTTCAAATACTTTTGCTAATACTTGGAAAATCTGAAAAGAAATTGACATCTAAGTTTAAAAAATCCTTCTTTTTTTTTTTATAAAAAATTCCTTTGAAAATTTTGAAATGTTATTTGTATTAAGGGCATACGCAATGTACATTTCACAAATTTTTTTCTATCTCCAAAATTGAAGACTTCCAATGATAGTGATAAGAAATACAGACAATGCAAACATCATTCAATCCCTCGGAATTATTTGATGATGATGAAAATATAATTATACTAACAACTGACAGTGTTTTTATAGTATGTATACATACAGGTGCATCGATTTACATTCTCCAAAGAGAGGTAACTCAGAATTCAAGTATGAATAATGATGCAAATTACATTCTTCATCAACTGTTATATTTTCCACAAACACAGGAAATATGGTCTGATTTTTCTCAAAGAATATCTAAGGGTACTTTGATTTTATATTAAGAATAGTTCTATAAAATATATACAGATAACGAACGTTGCGTATGACCTTAATATCACACCAATTCTATCACCACTTCAATTTCAGCAAAACAATAGATTAGATCTATACATAGAATAGGTATTTTCAAGCCATTTGAATTTCAGGAAAAAAAGATGTGTTTTTGAAACACTGATGCCCCGATTCCCACATGCCAGTGGAAGGGGCTTGCCAAAACGATTACGCATGTGAAATATGAAAAGTCTAGGTCAAGGTCAGGAGGTCAAAAATGCTGGTACCAGTAGATAGGCTTATCATAAGGAAACACATGTGTAAATGAAAGTCCCATCACTTGCCATTTGAAAGTTATGCCAATGTTAAAGTTTTTGAGGACAAACAGACAAATGGACAAACAGACAAACGGACAAATGGACAAACAGACAAACCAAAAACTATATGCCCCCGAATCGAAGATTCTGGGGCATAAAATTTAACCACTAAGTAAGTGATGAATTACATGACTGGTAAAAACTCAGGTGCTTGCACACACCCACTTCTTACTATTAATCAAAATATGTCATTTCTTACATATACATGTTTATATGCTCCTGTGGCTCTTAGCAGAAAAGATTATGTGTACCGACTCTCAAAGTAAATTTTCTACCTACATATAGCTGTAGATTAATAGTTTGCTGATATTAGGAAATTGAGATGGATAACTGGAGACATTGTACATAACCTGTCAGAGCGAATCTAGCTTTTAATTACCTATCATAATCGCTCTACATCTTTCAATGTACGACATAAACATATTAAAAATCTTGTTAGAAACTACATAACTAACAGGCAGTACCTCATTCTCTATAAATTTTATGTGAATTAGTTTTAATGAATTCTAAATTCTACATCTGCACTGTGAATGTTTCCGAGTTTATCATCTGAATCAGTAGACCCCATTGACATTTGTAGGTATCGCTTCTCATCTATTGACCAAACTTTACTGTACACAATTCAAATTGTCAGGACAATAAACTTCAATACATACTTCACTGACCTTAAAAAGAAAATACAATGTCACAAGTATGAGGCCCAACACCCAGCCCTGGTCATCAAACAGGAAGTGGAACCAAGGAACTATGGGAGTCAACACCCGGTACAGCTGCATTACGTTCTCTACTACCATGTAAACCTTTCCCTGAAATCAAACACAGTATCACTAAGAATTTTCAGAGTAGTGCTTTTAACTTGATTAGGAATATCAAATATGTTAAGCTGAAGTAATTTCACTCCTAACAGTATACATAATGTGCTAAAACTATACAATTTTGCACGTTTCATACTGTCTTGATTTATGATTATGCTGGAAAATATGCAAAATTTTGAAAGCTAGAATGATTAAACACAGTTATTTTGATATGCACTACATACCCTTCTTTTCTGACCAAATGGCAAAAGAGACAAAAAAGCCTTGATTATAATGGTAGAGAATTTTAGGATGAAGTCTGTGACCAAAACCATCCATAGATAGTCCCAGAAAGTGGGAGCCGTCACTACAGGCAGGTGGAACAGCAATCTAAATAAAAACACAACCCAAAATATTAACAGTGTGTGATATGATCTTTTCATTCTTTTGAGTACACAGAAAGACCATGAACATGATATTAAAACTTGCTACACTAACTACTGATCAAGAACAAGGTAATTTAAAAATTAGCTGCAAAATTGTAGCTCTCCGGAAAAAATTATGTTGACAGATCGGGATTTTGCAGCTATTTATAAATATGACCTTCAAAGAGCACCATTGATGTTATATTTACATGTATATTATTCAACGTATTGCAAATCTTGATTGATAAACACACTTACACATTCCAGAGTGCTTCTTCTTTAAAAGCATAAAACAGAACAGCTATGTTTGCTGACAGGAATGTAACAATCCACATGAAAGACAGAATTTGTCCCCGGCAGGATGAATTCTGTTACAAAGAGGAAAGTGCTTGATAAAAAATGTTATAAATGATTATGTACATTGACATATTTACAAGAATTTGCCATCCCTCAGCCTAGTCATTTCATACAAAATCTAGTACGTTAATAATTTCTTTCGATCTTCTGTATAGCTTCTAACACATTTAACAATAGTTTTATATCATGTGACTTTATGTTGCAAATGAAAGATGCAATATTTAACTTTTGTTGATTGATCATTAAATAAATTTGTTTGTCATATACAAGTAGCAAGTAAAGAAATAGTCCTACTCGAAGAGACGCCTGGTGTACTACTTTCTGCATTGACATATTGGCGTAGACATGTGTTCCGAACATTGCCAGAAAAACAAAGAATCCTGAAATTATACAAGAATAACACACATGGGTTAATGGTCTTTGTATGAAAAGGCATCAGCTGATGTATTTGTAAGTACTAACATGTAAATAAGAGCTCGATCTAGAAAACAATGAGTTACTTTCATCCATGAAAAATTATAAAGGTTTAAAAACTGTTTCATATTGAATAGATCAATGTAATAGTTCAATGTAATTACAAACCATTGTTAAATGACTATTCCTTACCAAGGAAATGTTGAGAGAGCAGTTTGAGAGAAATGATCAGTAGAAAACCACCAGAATTCAAAATGATGCTCTTGATGTTAAAACGACCTGCCGGACTGTCGTGTGAGTGACCGTGTTCCTCTCCCTCACCAGGCAACCCATTCTGGTTCTCATCGTGAAAAAAACCTCCAGGCAACTGGAAATGTTCATGAGACATTAAATCCGGGCTTGTCTCTCCTGTTCCTGAAGAGAACTCGTTGTTTGTATCAACATCTACAACTACTGAGGATTCATGGGTAGGCTCGGGATGTTGGTCTCTCGAGTTTAGTCGATTAAGTATGGCTCGATGGTGAGTGCTAGGTCCCATTATTTGGGGAACAAAGCCAGACACGGCTTGCCCCACTCTTGGAATGTGGTCTTGTAAATTGGATGTCATGTTTAGATGCCAGGCACCTTCGGGTACGTCTGTTACTGGGCTTGTCTGGTCAGCCATTTTTCAATATTTAGATGTAACATTCCAACTTCTTCAGCTAAATTTCTAAAATATGACATCAAACCGTTAATCTCTCTGTACATATGCTATACAATGTATAGGTATAATCAATCAGTGTGTTGAGAATAGTCAATGTTTTAGCTATTATTATAGCGTACTCATTCTTATTTGAACATTTGTATATTGCAGATCTTTTCAATGCAGATTTCATATGACATCTTGACTGTGACCAAACAAGATCTTGTATATATCTTGTACAAATCTAAAAGATGATGGTCATTTAAGAAAAGTTGTAGAAAGATAGACAAAAAGCATGAAAAATCAAAATATCAACCACAAAAATGCTGCATAGATGAAACACAAATATTCATGCTAAATACAATAATTTTCAACTGAAACAAGAGGTCTTGTGAGCAATGCTTACCCCAATCTCACACTGTGACAGGGTGTTGTTATAATCATTCTTTAAATTTTAAATGGAAACCATATTGCTACTTTAATGTCTAGTGAGCTTGACCTTTTGACCCAAAATTTGATAAGGAACATTTTTGACCCATGGGTAGGTCATATATGATATGGTGACACTATGTGGAAAGTATAACACTCTAGAGCCCGGAAACCATTATGCTACTTTGATGTTCAGTGCACTTGAACTTTGACCTTTTGACAGTTATGACCCCAGATTTGATAGTAAACATGTTTGCCCGATGAATAGTCTATATAATTATAAATGTATGATATGCTGACCCTAAGGTTTATATGGTAATACAGAAACTATACCACCCACCACCCCTATTAAAATACACAAGGAATGAAACAGATATTTATTCAAAACGTCGATTCAAAAATGCTCCGAAATCTGCTTTTATCATCACTTACCCCGATATGCTTCCTGGTCCAAAAATCTTGATATTTATAACATTGATCTACCATAAAAATAATCCTCATCGATGCGCATGACCCAGAATATTCGATAATTTATTGTGACCACTTTTCAGCTCATTTCCCCCATCACCATGAACGTTTATATGCATATTTTCGGTATCCCAAATAGACCGATAACTCATCACTTTGAAAGTCTTGTAACGTGTAGCGGTCACCCATCCAGGTGCTGACCACACTCGCCGTTGCTTAACTTGCGTGATCAGGAGAGACACTCTACCACATCGCCAGAAAAGCTAGCTCACTAGCGAGGCAATATAAGTTCCCTTTATACTGTCTGCTACACTTCCTCCCGCTCAGGGAAGCTTCGTCCCGAAGCTTGGCATGGGTTCTCTCTAAATGTATGGCACCTGTTTAGCAATGACACCCGCCGTTCCCGACAACATCCACCATCGTCCCTGGACGAAACCACGTCCATACATGGACACTACCGTATGTACTCGCCTATAAGTCGGTTGTGTTTTTGATGAATCATCTTTGAAGGTTTTGCCATGACCCGCCTATAAGTCGGTTAACTTTTTGCCAGAATCGGTTGACAATTTCAGATAAAGTTACACTGATTTTGCACCTGTTTCAAAAATATTTGAGAAATGATGCAGTATTTAATTATTCTTTCTCCAAAATAAAATCATGTCAATTCTCTTATCATTTACTGTGTTCAATAATATTTTTTATTTCTATGTCCAGACATATTTTCTGGATGATGATCTTGATAATCATCGCAGTTGTTTTCAAAATTGGTACCAATTAATGATTTCGCCGACTAGAAAAATACTGATTCCCTATGACTCGCCTATAAGTCGGACATAGACTTTTGGACCAAAATTTTACTCCCAAAAATCTGACTTATAGGCGAGTATATACGGTAGTCCCAGAGCTCCGAGAGACTCTACCTGACACAGGTCTCCCACCAAACACCAAGAGTCACTGCGCTGCCACCAATTTGTAACGTGTAGCGGTCACCCATCCAAGTGCTGCCATGCTCCTGTTGCAGCTTAACTTGCATGATCAAAAGAGGAACTCTACCACATCACCAGAAAAGCTAGCTCACTAGCGAGGCAGTATAAGTTCCCTTTATACTGTCCACTACAGTCTAATTTCATATTTGAATATTGGAAAACAATTTATCTCTTTAAATATTGTCAGTGATGTGATTATATCAAATTTAGATATGTTGACGCAAAAATGGTTTACATATTTTTATTCGATGAAAGGAAGAGATATCGGAAGTGCATGCATGACATTCATGGCTATGGGACACATGGGGAAATATGAGCTGAAAAGTGGTCATGAAAAACTACCGAATATTCTGGATTATATGCATCAATGAGGATTGTTTTTACAGTAGATATCGAAGTTACTGGACCAGGAAGCATTTCGGGGTGGGTGACGATAAAAGCAGAATTTCAGAGCTATTTTGAATCAAAATTGTGAACAAAAGTCTGTTTCATTCCTTGTGTTTTTTAGTAAGGGTGGTTATAGTATAGACTCCTATTATCATTATGTACTGGTTCCTAACTACATGCATATAGTGCTCATCTGTTGAAAAAGGCACATAATCTATACATCTGTGGCTTTTCAAGAATTAGTCCAAAGCAAAGCACAACTACAGACTAGTCAGAGTGGTAGAGTTAGACTGGGGAGCATATCAAAAGGAAATTTATTTCACATTGAAAAAAGTGAACACAATTTCATAAAATGGCATGATTCAACACAAGTTTACATTTTAGTGAAATACATGGATACATGTCATGCACAATGTATAATCGTCTATGATTCAAACTAAGACGGCTTTTAAGTTGTATGTCATGGCAACGAATATCTTGTTTACCTTCAAATGACAGACATAATCAGAAAGTACTAGTATGTTGACGTGCTACTGTAATATCTATTTTTAATCAATACAGAGTTATAACATGATTATTTTCGAATCTATGAAAATGTGTATTAATCAGCAAATAGTTGGATGAGATATTATGAAATTTATGGGGAAAAAATTAAGAAATCAAAAAACATGTAATAATTCTTTTTTTAAATTTCAGGAATAAAGCGACAATATTGATACGAAACTAAAAAATTGCATTGCATTATTTGTTGTGGAGAATGGTCACCATACGATGTTGTGGAGAACTCGTCACTTGAAACGGCGACTTGTTTTGATTTTGTGTTTGGGAGGCATTGTCATATTTTTCTTATCTAACAAAATAGCAAAGGTGCGTAGTCCTATACATTTTTCGGGGGAAAATATCAGAGTAAATGGGAAACGAATAAGTAGTTCGAATTTTCTCAGATTTTATTGTTTGCGAGAGACGTCTTGGTCGGCTCTCAGAAGTTTTTGGATGACTATAATAGGCCCGGATAATAGGCAACACTAGACAGTTCTGTACCTTCAAACAAATTTCTGTACGAAGTGATAACTAGTACAAACAAATATGAAACTTTTGAAACATTCTATAAATCAAAACAAGGAGCCTAAGTTCAAGCAAAAATTTTGGAACATTGGAGTGGGATTTGGTTAGGCGTAGGTTCAAATATCCAGTCTTGATGAACCTAGCTTCTGCTAAATAGTAGCCACAATCATCTTGTTCCTTATTATGCTACGGTAACTGGTGCGCAATAAAAGCAGGGTAAAATATTGAGTTTTAGGCTCGGGACACTTGAAACTTAAAAGCCTCAAGTGTGTTCACTGACACAACACCGGGCCACAGCGAATTCCACTCCCTGATGGTCCTTGGGAAGAATTATTCCTTTATATAGTCTGATCTGCAAGATGGTAGTAGGTAGCTCTTCTCGTGGGTGTTCCTTGATTGAACATCGAGTTGGTTGAATCAGATGTGCTTCCTTATTTATGGCAACTAGGTTGTTGGTGATCTTACATAGTCTGGCCTCCCTCCTACGTTCCTCGAGTGTTTTCCATCCTAGAGTGTCTATGATGTTACTCACACATGAAAAGAGACATTCTTTGTAGGTCACTAATCTATATCATACAAACTCAATTATATAGTATTAAAAAAAAGAAGTCTGGAGAGATGTCGGGCATTTTGACCAAGACTATTTTGAAGCTGTATATGAGCAGTCAGGGACATAATACAATCACGTTTACTAGAAATGAACCAGTGATTTTTTTTTTTTTTATCACAATGAGTTACCTCTCTTTGCTCCTGTCTTTCATCATTTTCTGGACGGTACTCTTGTCCTTTTATTATACACTCAATAAATTGGTTACGTTATTTCGTGTCCCCTACCCCACACCACTTCCCACCTGCAGTGATACATTGAGTTGTCCACAGGTGATGCAGGGCTCGAAATAAACGATGGCCAGATGGTCCGGGGCCAGTAAACTTTGGGTTTGGGCTAGTGATTTATAAAGAGCATGCATCCTCGGGGCTAGTAAATTTATCTTGTGATCAAAATTCCTCAATAATCGGGCTAGTAAATATTATATGTGTGTGCGTCCAGAATTTTATCGCATGCACTTCCGCTTTTGTTAAGTTGTACTACAAAGTAAAGCAATATAGATAACGAATGTTTTAAAGAGTGAGTTACTTTAAGTAGAGTATACAATCGGAATTCCTCGAATGATTCCACTATACAAGGTACAAATCAAAGGAGGAGTTCCGAATTAGTATGTTCAAGAACGCGCATCTGACTCTTCAGCGCGGCGTCCAGATTCATAGAATAATGTCTACTTTGCGACATTCTCAAAATCAGAGACGTTAAGCAATATACTTCAATAAATCAATCAATATCCCGTGACATTACATTTACACAAATGATAGGTAAGAATGGCTTCAAATTTTTTCAAGGACTAAGCAAAAAACATAGATAAGAATCGTAAGCTAATGTTTTCCTTGTAGTCGGGAGGTTCGAGCTCTACTCGTGTCATAGCCATAGATCCTCACTCAGCATTCAGAATTGAGAATCATGGGTCTTTCCTTTATGACATAATAGGTCGGAGATCCCAGGCCACGGCCGGCATTGGCATGTTGAGACACCCTCCACGCTACGACTTTAAGCGCATTTAGCATAGGCCCTAATGCCTATGTCCAATATCAAAAAGTATTCAAAGCACAAAGTAGATTTGGATGACTCTCAGTCTGTGGTATCTTTTTATTTCTAATTTATTGGGACATATTGAACCCACATGTGAATGCAATGAAAATCGTAGTAGTTACAGCTACACGGACCGTGGATATCGGCCTGGAGAGCTCAGTGGTTAGAACACCTGACTAGTAATGCAGGGGTCCCGGGTTCGATTCCTGGTCCAGCCACCTATTTTTCTCATTCTCTCCCTTCCTATTACAAAATTATTAATAACGCAAGCATATCGGCCTGAAGCTGTGGTACTTCATATTTTAACGTCTTTAATTGAATGAAAATTTTTGTAAGGGATGTAAAACAACCGAACTATGATGTTTTTTTGATGCTAGTTTGATTAAGTGGTTATTAGGCCTAATCATGAAAACAATTTACAACTCTTAACTATGAAATTTGGGCCAGTGGTTTTCATACACACTGGTCCAATGGGACAGTAAAAAGTTTTCAATTGACCAGTAAAATTTTAAAGTGATGGCCCAAGTGGACGCAAGTGAATAAAAAATAATTATTTCTAGCCCTGTGATGAGAAGAAAGACATAATTAAGCATACATGTACTAGGTTTCTAATGATAAGACTTTTCTATATGTCGAAATCATGCAATATTTGAGCACTTATAAAACAAAAACTTGTCAATATCATGTTGTTTCTGATTCATTACTAGTTTAAAAGTGAATTGACAATCCTTTTACAGAGCTCTAAGTTTGTACCAGATGATTATGAAATCAAGCACACTTTGTTAAGACAACCCTTTGAATGGCAGCCTAAGATATCAGAGGTACAGTTGGGGGAGGGAAATTCTACAAGAAACAAATTGGCAGGAATTCCATTCAGGAAAGAGTGCTCATTGTGGATGAGAGAGGTATAGTAATGTTCTCTAATGTACCGTAGTTTCTTCAGAAAAGTGTAAACATGTAACTGAAACGTAATATTGATCTTCCATTATCTTACTTGATCATTTAAGTGAATCTATTTGCTGTCCATCTTCTTGAGTTATTGGGGTTGAAATAAAAAAAAAATTATGTCAGATAAAAATGCAGATTCAGTTTGTAGAGGAGAGGAGTGTAAGAACGCTTGTAAATTTCTGTCGTTCAACTTTGATACCATTTTTTATTTTTTGGTCAGACTTTCAATGTTGCATCTTAGATGCTCATTATAATATGCTTCAAAATATTATTTATATAAGTATGATCCATTATATTTGGACTATGCTTTAGGGTTTGTATAAGTATGATCTATTATATTTTGACCATGTTGTAGGGTTTGTGTGTAACCGAACATCAGTGGACTCGCGTGGCTGTTGTAATGTGAAAGTGGGACCTAGATCCACATCAAAGCATCGCTGTGATACATGTCTAAAGAATGCCTGTTGTGTTGTATATGAATATTGTGTATCTTGCTGTCTAAAACCAGATAAGGTAAGACAAGGCGTTAGGTTTTTTCTTAAAGTTAAAGATATATTTCATGATCTATTTTACTTCAGAATCTATTGTAAACCCAACTTTTATTCGCGAGCAAGAAATGTTTGCAAGAATGTACAAATTATTCCTCGATGTGAATGAGTCCTTTCATGTCTTTTGTATTTTTTTATTTTATCTCGATCATGAATATTAGTTGCCACAAGGCAGTTTATTACTCGTAAATTAGGAAATAGAATAATCACAAATGAAAGTTGGTTTATAGTATCTATTATAGGATTAAACCCAATTTGTTCACTGTACGAATTATTCTAAAAATTTGAATAGTTCCGTGCGTTACGTTGTTTGTTTTCATGCGCGTATTGTGACGTCACGTTTTCGGATTTATTGATGTGTAAATTCTCGTTTCGATTTAATATCATCCAATCAAAACCATCGTATTAAAGGACATTGGAATTATATTCCAATGCAGACTAAAATATATATGTAAGTTGGTTTACAGTATTTATTCCTGAATCAATGCAAACTAAAATATATTTAAGTAAAGGTGTAAGCTGGAGTGTGTATAGTGTAGATGTTTGAGGTATTTCTTTAAAGTACATGTATCTGTTGTTTCTTTTCAGAGACCACTGCTGCAGAAGATTCTTACTAATGCACGTGAGGGATTAGACATAGCTCTTGGTTCTGTGTCTGATCACTTTGAACTTTGTTTGGCCAAATGCAGAACATCTTCCATGGTAAACAAAATTTAACCTGTGCTTTATAACATTACTGCTACAGAGGCATCGAAAAGCTTAGATACCTGTTATCTACATGCATTTTTGCTCAGAAAATATAAAGTGTTTACATTTTCATTGACATAGAAAATTGTGTGACAGTTTACAGTGAACTCGAGTGAAGTCTTCTGTGAGCATATTTTATCGAGAAGTGCTTGTGTACTTTTCTATATATACACTCTGCTAATATTTACACGTTTTATTTTAAATTTCTCTGAATGTCTGTTTCTCTATATGTCTGACATAAATTGTTGATATATTTTGACCAACCATACTCAGTTTTCTAGACATCTTCATGCTGAACTTTGTACAGTTTTAATGTTCCTCACATTGAATGTGTCCTGAAAAAGTGTTGTTGATTTCAAAGGAATCTCAAGGATTTCTTTTTATCATGTTTTGACATCTTGTGCAGTACATATATATTATTAATATAGTTACTTGATCCGGAGAGTCGGATCACGTCGAGTTGACAGGTGTGGATCATCAGATCACACGAGACGCGATACAACTCTTTGGATCAAGTTACTGTAGTACTTAATGATAAATTTGTTATATACCAGGTACCCCATTACCTATCTTATAAAATCGATGTTTATAAGGTAAATGTGTTCCAAATATATAAAAAAAAAACCACAAACATACTATGAAATTATTTGTTGCGTACACGCAGTTTTGTTTATGACACAGTTGATATTTCAAAAACGTTGCGTTGATGCATTCCTCAGTTTCAGAGATTAGTGTTACGGAATCAGAAAATGATAGTGTGGTGATCTGGAAAGTCGAATCACACTCTGGGAATTTTAAAGTATCAAGACTCGGATCATTGATGGGTATATGTTAAATATATGTATCAGTAAATACATGCACATGTACCTCAAGTGCAAAACAGACTGATGTGTATGTCAAAAAAATAGCAGTATGTCCTTACATGAATAAATACTGTACAATTTTAATAATGCTTGTTTTATATTTCAGAGTGTTCAGCATGAGAATTCCTACCGTAATGCGTATGCCAAGCACTGCTACGGAGAAAATCCTCCAGAGCTTCAAGCGCTAGTGACCTAGTTTGTTATTTGGATCCGTGTTTTGTTTTTTAGTGTAATGACAATATACTGTGTACATAGACTTGCTGGGTACAAGGGATATTTATATATGTGTGTGTGAAATTTATTTGACTTTTATATCTATTTATTTTTTAATGTGAACTCGTACTTTTACACCATTGGATATTGAACCTCTTAATGATAATGTCAAGCCGTGGGGAGGATCCGACCAAAAAATCGGACAGAAGTCCGTTCTCGGTGGACTGGCTGAATTCCTGTTATCAGCAGACGCTTCTTCCAGATGCACCATGGCATGGGGTGAGTCTTAGATAACATAATTGCCGTCTTTCTTGGTTTCGATCTTGGTGGCCAGATAGCCAGTTGTAGAGGCACCTGGACTAGAAATTCATGGGGCCCCGGGGTATCGAATACGGTTTTGTCCGTTTACATTTTCTCCCTTCCTGTTAATTTTGTGCCGTTAAACCACTCCTTGGATGAAGGTAAAGTCCTCCAGCGGGCAAAGAACCTGTTGTGTGTCTGTAGGGGACGAAAGACAATTTAAGGAGGGAGGGACGGTGTAGTGGTCAAGCCGGGTATCGATCTCTGGCTGGCCAGGATTAGCTCAGTTGGTAGGAGCAAACCCTGACTAAAGATTAAGTGAGACCTGGGTTTCGAATCCCATTCTGGTTTCCATTTGGCATTTTCTTCCCTTTCCTGGTATACACTACTAATATTCTTTTAAAAGCCCATAACAGCAAATGATTTCAAATTGTTACAGTCATTGTCTGTAACAAAAGACATTTTCGCCATCGTTCAGGTCACAAAGAAAAGATTTTATAGACCTTTGAAACACTATAATCTACAACACAAACACCACGTATATTGAAGACATCTTTATTTAAAAAACAGCACATTAAGGTTGTAATACATATCAGATGGATTTCTTCATTGTTTGAATATAAAGGACAAATGGAATATATAGTCATTCATTCTTATTCTTTTAAATTTATTTGCCTTTGCCAGTTAGCCTCAGCAATCTGATTAAAACCAGATATTTGGTCCGCTCAGTATTCTGATGTCAGTCAATACAAAGATCTAAAGACATTCCGTTTAGGGGTTCACATCAGAATGAACTTTAGACTAAACCAATCAAATCATACCTGACAAAATCATTAGCAGAAAGTGAGAGTATTCCCAAAGTGTTCCGGACGACTTCAGATGAATTCATAAATGCTGGAATTTCAATACACAAGAAGGTCTCATTGGAAGCATTTGACTAGATGCGAGAACATCAAAGATCTCTGGTTTTAATCAGATTGATTTAGCTAAACCAGTAATCAATGTGGAATCTGTAGATAAAATCTATATACAAGTTTTTGAACTAAATAAAATATGATTTACCAAGTCAATTTTAACCAGTTTTCCATTTTGAAAACATTACTGTACAAATCTCCACTTCTCCCATTCATTAACCAGACTTCTCTATCATTCTTTATTAATCATAAAGTAGAATTTCCAATGTCTGAACTTAGTAAATGCCAGTCCACTTGTAAGCTTTACAAAGATGATAAGTAACTTGATCATATCAATATATCATGTACTTGTATTGAAATCTTTTTCAAGTATCAAAGGCATTATAACAGTAAGAAATATGTTGTGAAGTACATGCATATTAGGTATAGCCTACTATATTGTATTCTTTTAGGACAAGTGGACTTTCTTCGTAGAGTATATAAAGAGAAGTTTCTCATAAGGATTTTTAAAAAGTGGAAGTCCTCAGGAATCCCTTCAAGTTTATCTGCATTTACTGACTTAGGGATAACTACCTTCTCATTGGTGTTGTTGCGTACCGTTAATCTGCATTTAACGGCTGCACACTGAGTTTTACCGCGACGCGCTAAGCGGAGCCGGATTAAAACGGATGTTGCAACCGTTAAATCAGCATTAACGGTCGCAAAATCACAAATGAGAAGGTAGTTATTCCCATTCTAATGCAAATTTTGCTTTATGTTACATTTGTTTTGCTATTGTTTGAAATGTCTAGGCTTTAGACGTTATATAGTTGCCGTCACGGCATATGACGTTCACAACGAAGCTTCTCCATTTCTTGTCTATGTTTTGCGCGTCACGGCATTATGACATCACAAATCGAAAGCCTTCCCATTCTCGTTAACGCTTCATCTTAACCATCTCAAATCTAGTTGCATCTATCCAATCAAAAGTACGTGTAGCAAAACAATTGCCATTAGAATATATTTCATCATGTTCTAAAATATTGATCAGTTGAGTAGGCACCTGTTCTGTTTAACTTTGAATTCGTGGATGACAGCATTTAATCTTAAATTTACCTAAACATGCCAGTTGAAATATTGCCCATCACGTATAATTTAAACTTAATTATCTATTACATTCGTATTCTAAACACACAGTATAAAACAAACAGTCACGGACATGTAGCTGGGAATTACAGATTAAGCTGGTACACCACCACACGTTCTTTCTCTAATCACACAGAAAGGAAATTATTGTTATGAATTCACACTACCAATCTCTGAGTCCATTTAGAGAGATTATTCTATTGAATCACACTAACAGTCTTGACCTGAATCACACTACCATTCTCTGCAGTCCATAGAGGAAATATATCTATTGAATCACGACTACCAGTCCTCTGAGTCAGAGAGAATTTCACTACCAAATTATAATTCATGGCAACTTCATTTCAAAATCAATAGGAATAATTTAAAATCGTAAATAGATATAAGTACACTGAAATTGAGGATTATAGCAATGTTTGAATTTTGCTAAAGGTCAAGTCTAGAATTCAGATTCCAAAACACAGGGTAAAAATTAATTAGAAACTAAAAGAAAGATTGGTTTTTAAAGATTAAAGAAAAAGAATACTGGTTATCTTTCTAATAGACAGAAATAAATACTCTATAACGAAACTACTATATACATATATAACAGATTGAAAAGAATGGCTGAGTGAAACATCTGTCTGAGACGTTAGGTCTTAATTCGTAATCTTTTTTTGGGACGCGAGTTCGGTTTATCGGAGGTACCAGACGACACTGAGACACAGCAGTGGCTGGTTTGATCCGATCGGTGCAGGAATCTTCAACATTCGTGTTACTTGTTCTCCAGCTTTATAATCATCCATTTTGTTGGTTTCTACAACCACATTAAGAAAAAACCCCCCAAAAAAAACCCGGGTTAGTCATTATTAGCTAGCTCCACATACCTTAGTCACCTTACTACAGCGCACAACAAATGCATGTAAACCAGTCATTTTAAAATTTGTGTATGACATCACATCATCATCTTTTCAGTATACAACTGTGTTTTATTTAACAGTGCATAGATCTGGATCCTTCTACATGTTTTATTTAGTAGTGCATTTAGTACATGTAATACAGAGTAGGCAAGCAGTCATGTGACATGTAAAGGTTACCCGAAGTAACTTTAACTCCATCATTATTGATCCATGAAGTGGGTGTTGTTTTCCCCAGTTGTTAAAGAGAGTCGTAATAGAAGGAAAAGAGACTGCAGGATTACCAAACAACTGTTTCTTTGAAAAGCAAAACAAGAGGTACTGTGCAGCAATGCTCACCTAAGGATACCCCCCCCCCCCCCCCACCCCCCCCCCCCCCCCCCCCCCCCCCCTCCCCCCCCCCCCCCCCCCCCCCCCCCCCCCCCCCCCCGCTTACCCGAATCTCCGAAGGGTATTGTTACTGTTCAAGAATTGAAATGGAACATCCATATTGCTACTTTGCCTTTATTACAGAGAGCTTGACATTGACCTTTTGAACCCAAACTTCAATATAGAACATCTTTTGACTCATGGACATGATATCCGGTAACTCTAGAGCGCATAGAACAATCCTCTAGACACAGTATTCATATTGCTACTTCGATGTCCAGTGTGCTTGACCTTTGACCTTTTGACCCCAAATTTGATTAGGGAACACTTCGTCCCATAAGTAGTCCATATGTTTATGATATTGGTGACCTCTAGGTGGGAAGGATTAACACTTTAGAGGCCGAGGAAACCATTTTGCTACTTCCATGTCCATTGTGCTTTGGACCTGTTTGACCTTTTTGACCCCAAATAGATAGGGAACATCTTCATCCCATGGGTAGTCCATATGTGCAATATGGTTACACTAGTGGAAAGATAACACTTTAGAGCCCGGAAACCATTGCGTCTCAGACGGACGGACAACCCGATTCCAGTATACTCCCCCCACAACTTCGTTGCGGGGGTATAATGAGGTGAGATATCAACAATGGTAACAAGGAGTTATGACTTTATGTGGGGTGGGTACACCAACAGCTGCTTATAACCTCATACGAGTGATTGGTACACCACCAGCTACTAAGGTAAAACGATACATCGCGATGCAGCTGAATCGCGATGTACTGGTATCGATTCGATGTTCGATTTATTCCGGTCTATTTCGGTTCGATACAGTTCTAAAATTATAGCACAAATTGTTTTTGAAAACACGGTTTTTGACTGGAAAATGCAATTTAAAATTGCCTAGTCAAGTTTGAGTAAACTTTGTGTGTGAAAATTGACGCAGTCGGGTTGAAAAATGCACCATAATGTATAAATCCTGGTATGCAAGTTATTTTTTTTTTAATTTAATGTTGAACTCTTTTATATTGGTCTGAATGTGTTTGTAGAGAGCAATAAATACAATGAAACATAAAAAAATCTTACAGTGTAAATAATTTGGTACATGCTATTGTATCGAATTGAAAATCATCGAACAGACAAAGTATCGAAAATCGCATCGAATAAGAAGGTACAGCATCGTTTCACCCCTACCAGCTACTAGCATAACCATTAGCCTGTGGATTGGTACACCAATAGCTGTTCATATGTCGGTCAGAACTCACTAATGGGTGGACAAACCAACAGCTGCTCACTTACCAGTCAGAACTTACTATAGGGTGGATAAACCAAAAGCCACTCAAATACCAGTCAGACTTAAGTGGGGTGGAAACACCAACAGCTGTTCACATGGTGATAGGACTTGCTGTGGGTGAGTACACCTGCTGCTGCTCACAGAGAAATCAGAACTTATGCGAGTTCATTTTCCTTGCGGTACTCTTCCCTCTCCATTCCTCTCAGGAAAATGTTGTAGGTGTGCTGAAGAAACTGCTCGTACTCATTGGGCTGGGTTGTACTGCAGAAAAACGTCAGTTTATAATTAGAGATATACATGTACATGTATGGTGGACGATCAAACAACAATGCGTCACATTCAGCAAGTTTATGCCATCGGCACTAATACAGTGTATATATATATATATATATATAAATATAATCATATGTATCTCACCTTGTGTTCACTAATACAGTGTATTATATATATATAAATATAAATCATATGTATCTCACCTTGTGTTCAGGTTTTTCCCCAGCATGACATTGAAGCCCTTTTCCTTGACACACTTGTACATCTGACTGTTTAAGTAAGCACTGGCCTCCTTCATGATTTCTGTTTCTCCACAGGAGACATATTAGGGTTTCCTGTTTGTGTAAAATTAAAATCAATGTATTTCAGGTTCATTGAATTTTATCCTCGTTTCTGCAATAAAAATGCAATCATGTATATATATCCTTATTTTTTCTCAATAAATTGTTCAAAAGTATGTAAGCATTAAGATTAGAGTCTATATATCACCAGTATCTGTGGGTTCCTCGTTGCTTTAGGGAGGTACTTCTCTACGAATGGCTCCCCAGGATCTGCATCAATGCCTCCTTCCTTTCTGGCTTACCAAACTGTTTCTCCACTTTACTAGCCAATGATTGGGCAATCTTATCCTCCATCTACATTCACATAGCATTGTAATCAACTTAATCACTGAAGTTAATCTACTTTCTGAGAAATTAAATCATTTAGGGAACATCAACGTTTTAAGACACATACTAAGGATAATCACATACGAACTCATGTCACATTGAAAAAACATCTCAATGATGTTGATATTTTAGAATCTATTGAATTTCAATAGTTTTGTTGATACAAGCACTATCAAGGGAAATAATATTTTCAGAGTCTTTATTTGGATTTCATTTTGTCATCAAACAAGAGAGACTTTCACTCAACCACATCCATTATGTAGGACATTCTCCCAACAAGATCCCTGTTACCGAAGACTTTCACCCAACAAGATCCCTATTACCAAGGACTTTCACCCAACAAGACCCCTGTTACCAAGGACTTTCACCCAACAAGATCCCTATTACCAAGGACTTTCACCCAACAAGACCCCCGTTACCAAGGACTTTCACCCAACAAGATCCCGTTACCAGGACTTTCACCCAACAAGACCCCGTTACCTAGGACTTTCACCCAACAAGACCCCTGTTACCAAGGACTTTACCCAACAAGACCCCTGTTACCTAGGACTTTCACCCAACAAGATCCCCATTATCAAGGACTTTCACCCAACATGATCCCCATTACCAAGGACTTTCACCCAACAAGACCCCCGTTACCTAGGACTTTCACCCAACAAGACCC
>CAJDSM010028050.1:0-17526 GCA_903981925.1 Ostrea lurida
CAGAGAGAGATTTTCTATATGACAATAGAGCCCTCCTTGGGCATATTGGTTTGCTATCGATGCAGGACGACATTGCACGAAGACATACCACAAGGGTTTTTAAAATTAAATTAATATGGATATATGTTTTTGTGTATAGGAAAAAGGTAATCTGTTCATTTAATAAGGGTAATATATTTTCTCGTCATTTCTAAACCTAAACGCAATTGCATAAAGGACGTTTTTTCACTCAATTGTTCATTACACTCCTCTCATAATGTCATTCTGGTCTACAACTGTTCGCGCATGTTGAATGAATGACGTTTTTTTAGTCAACATGGCGTTTATGAAATGCAATTGCTCTGCTAGCCTATTTATAATGCGCCTAAACTTTCTTAATGCCATATTCTATGCAAACGTTATTCATTTGTTATTTTGCATTTTGTTTGTTCCTTTGTGGGACCCTGCATATATTACCGGTTTGTCGTCGGGATTCCGGAGTTCTTACAGGCTAAATTCCATCCTAGAATATATTTGCAGTGTTATCCGGCCTTGTGGAATGTAGATATTCCAACATTTAGCTTGCCATTTCATATTTTTACTTTGGTATAAACAATCAATTTTTCAATACAAGATATTTTTTATTTAAAATGAAATTCAACAAATCTTTTAATGGGGCGGATTTGGCACAAACTAGAAAATCAAAAAAGCATTTGGATCTTAAAACATTATAACAGAAAATCTTATTAAAAATTCGTATATATCAAATGCATTTCACCGGCTCATAATATTGGACTGTGAAGTTTTGCAAAAACGGGGCATACAAATGCTCAAAGTAATTGCATTCATTAGATAATCAAATGCGGTTCATAGTGGTATCTGAGAGCTATGCAGTGATAGCATAGAGGACAGTGGATATGCAAATATTAGACCTATGGTGCACGTTTTTTTCCGTTACTTATTTCAGTTTATTTTCATCTAGATTTGTTTAAAATATATTTTTAGTATAAAATGGCGAAGTAACAAGTATCAAACGTAAATCATAGTCCAAAAAAGCACAAATCATACAAACTCGAGTGTAGGGCAATACGGAACCTCCGACAAAAAGCGAAGGTAGGATCAGTGCCATAGGAGAAGTAAGCTCCTATCTGACCGGTTCACACCGCTGGCCCCTTTAGTCGAAATAAAGTAAACGGGATTACCCGTCGTCAAATCTAGTAGGTAAAATGACATCCAACAAAGGGTACATGAAACAAATCAGTCAACATATGACTTAGTGATATTTGTAATCGCCAACGAAAATTGGAGCAAAAATAAGCCATTGATAGGCATAACCCTGTTTATAAACATCGCGATGAAATATTATAGTTATTCCATTTGTCGCCCTAACCCTCCCCCGAGCCTTGTTTCATTTACATAAAGAGGCTTCAAACAAGAAAATACCATGTCAAAGACAAAATTAGATGTGAGAAACAAGAGAAAACTATTTAATTGTGTTCAGACTGACTTGTAATTTTGAAAAAATTTCTGCTTTAAATGGAACGTATACTAGATAATTCAATATAGGTACAAAAACATGGATCGAGGCTTGTCTTACAATAGCAACGAATTGTAAATGCTGTATCTCAACTATAACCTCAACAAATGAACGTTCAAATTTTTACTGATCATTTAAAATTTCCCTAAAGTGAGCATTGTAATACATTTAAAAAAGAAAATCTAAAATCTGAACACTTTTACCTTGAAACGGTGTCGCATGCCCCTTTAAGGTAGTCCCACACACTAAAGCTTATATTCTTTATAACACAACGTCACAAAGATGGCGAATTTTAAATAGTTTGTGAAATAGCTTGTTTTGGAATCGATTTGATTGTTATAACGTCAATAGCTCAGTAGTAAAGCATTGGTTTGGTAAAACCGCAGGTTCCGAGTTCGAATCCGCCAGGACTTTTGTTCATATTTCTACGAAGAAAGTTTTTGAAAAATCAAGTTTTTTGTTTCAATTGCAATACTTTTCCACCTTTCTCATCATGTAATTAATTATTTAATATTATCACCATAATCGTTTCATAATTAAATCATGTCGACTGTTTTTGAGAAACTTTTCCAGATGTAGTGGGCCACCTTAAGCAGATTTTTTTTAATTTTAAGTTCATTCTAGAAACACAATTAAAGGTGTCTAGTGTTTTCACATCTCATATTGTTTTTAAAATGATATTTTCTACGAAGCAATCTTTTTTGTAAACAATAAACAAGGCTAAGCCTGTGAAGTATCTGTTGAAGAGGTTACACGGCTTTATCCAGGCAACCCGAACTTTTCCTCATTTGGCTGACCGGAGACTTCAACTACCAGACATTTCACATGGTCAACCACCTCCATTATTGGGAATAGAAACCCCTTAGGGGTGAACAACTTATTGCTGACACCTGTCTATTGCAGATGTGGGAGTTCCAACAAATAATAACTCAATTCTTGACCTATTTCAATAAAAACGACCCTCCGAGTATAATCGTCCTGAAGCCAATTCCAGGTATCAGCGACCACGAGGCAATATTTATACGGCAGTGAACGTCCAGGTCAAACTTCAGGACGCCACTACGTCAGAAATTGTAAAACCTGTGGACCAGAGCCGACTTGGAGGGACTCAGAGACTTACATGACCACTTCAGTCAGTTACTTCAAAGTCAAGACATGACACCATCAAACCCAGTTGAATATCTCTGACCCAGCTTTAAGAGAGACTGCCCTTGATGTGTGAACACAAATGTACCATCGAAAAATGACATCACAGCGCTTTAACCAGCCCTGGCTCACAAGAACCTTAAACGGTTGTCCTAGGAGAAAGGATCGTGCTTAAAACGATACTCAAAGATCAACTCCACACGTGATTACTCGTGCTATAAAGACCTTAAAAATGCCTGTACATGTGCCAGTGCAAACTCAGATATGGGAGTATGTTGACAACATTATCATGAAGAGGACCATAACCAAACGCCTGTGGAGCTTTATCAAAAGCAAGCGCCCGGAACTGCCTGTGGGGTTGCACCATTAAAAAGGGGGTATGCGTACATGAGCGCCAGGGTGAAGGCATCATATCCTTAATCAGCAATTTACATCTGTATACACCTCGGAGAACACTGCGGAAACAACCCACATATGGGAATTAATCACATCCTAACAGTTCCAACATCACAGTCCATCAAGATGGGGTAAGAGAACTCCTATGCAGCTCAACCCCATAAAGCTACAGGCCCGGACAAGTCCTCGTAAGGTTACTGAAGGAAACATCTCACCAATAGCTTCCAGCTTTGACACAACTGTTCCAAAGCTTCATTAACCAAGGAAAGGCCCCCAGATGAATGGAAATCGGCCCAACATCACTCCGCTATTCCACGAAGGGAGCAAGTGCACCCAGCAGCTATCGACCCGTGTCCCACTGACCTCTGTTTGCGCTTGGCTGGAACATATAGTCACGGCCATATCATTAGTCACTTGGACAGCCATGGACTCCTCAATGATAGTCGCTGGATTCAGGAAGCGTCGCTCAACTGACTACCCCACACATCCTGTCCATCGAATTCATAACCTCGTCATAAGAGCCTAGACATAAGGGAGCATGGTGGACCTATTGTTGCTTTTGGCACTTCTCCAAGGCCTTTGATAAAGCCTACACAACCGACTACTGATGAAACTGCATCACTACCGGCATCAGGGGCCACACCCATGATTGGATCTCCGAGTTTCCTTATTGGGCGCACACAACTTGTACCGATGGTCAATCGTCATCAGCGCACTACTGTTTCATCAGAAATCCCTCGGGGAACTGTCCAGGCCCGCTGCTCTTCCTAATTTTCATCAATGACCTGCACCATAGTGTCGTCCTACACCAGAGTCTTTGATGATGATTTCCTAATGTACAGGAGGATCAAAGACACGCAACATGAACCAGGAGGCTTTGCTGAGCGAACATCAATAACTACAGCAGTGGGAGGACCGATGGCTATGCCATTTCAACCCGGATTAAGTGCGGAAGTGCCTACTGGGTTACGCAACCGGAAATCCCCAATGCTCGCCGAATACAAAAATCCACGGCCAAGCTCTAAACACAGTTGGACTCTACAAAGGACCTTGGCTTGACTATTCATAAGAAACCTTCGCTGGGATACGCACATAGATAAGATCACAGAAGGCAAACGTTCACTCTGGTCTTCTTCGGCAGAAACTCAGTCCGATGCCAGCACCATCAAAGGCACAGTGCTACCTCACGCTGGTGTGAACCTATCCATTGAATAATGCTTCCAGCGTGTGGAGACCAGTCCTAAAAGGAGAATATCAAGAAACTCGAGGCGTGCAGCGTACAGGCAAGCCATATTTGCCATTGGATATTACAACGCAACAAGCATAATCTAATGCTACAGCAACTACAGTGCCAGTCACTCCACCTTCGTCTGGAAAGGGCAAGTCATTATACACTCAGCGACGTTAAGGAAACCTGAGGAAATTGCAGAGCTGTATAGAAAATACCTAAATGTACAAGGCCAATGACGCTACCAATGAAAATACGTCATGACATACAGTTTTGTATAGTTGTTTGTGGGGAAATGGCATTTAATTAAGGCATACGTTTTTTAAAAGTGCATAGGCATAAGGGATTTTGAGAAATATTTGCATATCATTTATCAAACCCTCGGCTTGCTCTGAACACGTGTGAGGATGGGTTTGTACTAGAATAATTTTGTATTAATCGTGGTAAAAAGAGTGCAAATCAGTTAATAGTTTCATATATATTTTTTCGTAACTATATCCCTCAAATAATACAGACATATTTGGGTCTCCCTGGCAGAAAGTGTGTGAAGTAGGATTTGTTTTCATAAAGTTTGCAATTGAATACAATTGATTTAATAATTCCTTGCTTGTGCTATGCACATTTAGTGTATCATAAATCATGCCTATATTAGCTGGTCACATTGACTCAAAGCACGTGATGTTTTCAATTATGTGACCAATGGCGTTGTCTTGACACGCATGTTGAACCATTAACTACAATAGATGCATCAGTTTGGTTTAATTTTTAAGTTTGCCTCCCAAAAACCTGTGAACCATTTGTACAGAACGTCGATTTATCGCAACTTATATTATATGCAGGCTTCCTTAAGTTGCTGAGTTATAAGGATGTTTACTGATCAGATAGTGGCATCCCGGCGGTGAGCTTACAACCGACCAGCATCACTAGCGGACCAGAGGGTCACTCCTGCGATTTCTTGTTCCACACACCCCAGGACGGAAGTGTAAAGTCCCTCGTCTCCCCCAAGCATCCGGCCTCTGGAAACAGTTACCAGGGGGCGCAGTGGAGGCCAAGACCCTGGACAGCTTTAAATCAGCTGTCCGGTCCGCCCAGCTGTAGACGACTCTATGGGTTTTTTTAAAACTTTTTAAGTATTTTAACGTGAAACTGTAACATAGATGTTCACCCACCCCTCACCAGAGTGCGATAGTACTTTAAGTGGTAATGCACTAAAACAAAAGAAGAAGAAGAAGAAGTCTTGTTTAACATAGCGAACATTTTGTGAGCGCTGTGTCTTACTTGTAACTCACAACTGACCTTGAAATTTTTGCTGACCACTAGAAATATACTTGATTAAGCATTTTAAAATCAAAGTGCAAATTAAAATATAGCTTAAAACGTGTCCATGTCCCTTTAAATCCACATAAGTGTTTTGGATATCCTAATATGTTCCTGTAGGTAGGTAAGTAGGTAAGTAGGTAGGTAGGTAGGTAGGTAGGTAGGTAGGTAGGTAGGTAGGTAGGTAGGTAGGTAGGTAGGTAGGTAGGTAGGTAGGGAGGTAGGTAGGTAGGTAGGTAGGTAGGTTTCGTAAACTTAAGGCACTGTATTTTGGGATCGGGATCAACAATGCAAGGGAGCCACAAATCAACTTAAAAGTACACAATCTTGGTTTTTCAAGCTTGTTACCATCTGTACATGTTTTACCTTTCGGTAGAGCTTGGCGCCGTAGTGGGGGCTATTTATCACACCAATGCCCATTAATTAACGAGACCACAACTTTATGTTCTCATCAGAAAAATTTACGACTTTCGATTCAAAATATCTATTGTGTTTGGCGAATGAAAGTTTGAACATATCACGTGACCAAACCTTCAAATGTCATATGCCCTTTTCCTCAATGTGCCTCTGAACGCCGTATATTAATTAGTGTAGTCTCGTGCATTTTGAAATGCAAGTGTTAGAATGGTGACGGAAGAAAGATTCCACATTAGAACGGAAGTTTAATTAGCTGCCACAACACATATGTGTCAAGAAACAGAAAACTATCTACTTTTCCACATATCCTTTTATTCAATAATAATAATCAGTGGCTCTGAATGCAGGCAATGCGTTGGCTGTAATACGTTAGTTTCCCACGTCACTTGTGTATGACGTCATATTTCTATTGCTACTAGATCGTATTAACGGTCATATATTTATGCGTAGTGATATTATCCTCAGGTGTCACGTGGCGATTTCCACGTGATACTTTGTATTAGAATTTATAACTAATAAAACACAAGATGTTTATCATTGACAAATTATTGACAAAGATATCATATCATAGTAAGACTACGCAGATACATATACAATCTAAAGCATACAGCACTTATTTACAGCTAAAATCAGCAATGAAAAGTGACATTAGAATTTGATAATTGTGATACATGTAAAGGCAAAGATAACGAACAGTGATCAATCTCGTAAGTCCCAAATAGAATATAAAAACAAGAGTTGGCAAAACACGGACCCTTGGACACGTCAGTGGTGGGATCAGGTGCCAGGAGTAAGCATCCCCTGTTGACCGGTCACACCTGCCGTGAGCCCATAGTCTTGATCACGGAGCAATCCGTAGTCAAATCAGTATGTGGAAAACGGCTTAACAATGGCTATGAAACACATCAGACAGCATTATTTTGACTCAATGGTAGGTCATACTGGTAAAATAACTTGCTGTAACGATCATAGAATCTAAAAGGTTGATGTGCTGTTTCAGTATAACGGAAAATGTGACAACTTTTCTACGCTGCAATGAAGAGTTCGGGAAACGTGTTTAGAAAAGGTAATACATTTAAGGATGTTCTGGATTTAACACTACCAAAACGTAAAAACTCGATTCTAAATCAGAGAGTGGGATTATTGAATTTAATTCACTTCGATCAATTTTGGCACGAGATAGTATGAATTCCGGAAACTTTTTTTAACAAGACAAGTATCAATACATGTATTCATGAAAGAATAAATCTACAGCTAACAGATTACTGACAAACTGCGAATTAAAAAGTTAATTGGAGTTTCGACCTGTCTGATCAATTCAGAATGTAAGAAGAAAATGTCACTAAACTAATAAAATTTCTGTTGGAAGATTGATCTCTTTTCCGTTTTAGCAACCATTACAGCCTTGTCAAATCTATATCAGAAACAGGAGCTTCTACAGTAAGGGAGCGTTGCGATTTTGTCTTGTATTCCGACCTGTAAGGAAATAAAGCAGGTGAAATTATATATAATTTTGCAAAGATGTGTTCAAATATATCAGCTTTACTAATTCAGTCTGCTAACAGAAGTGAATATACAGACTGTTAATGTAAGTAGCCTGAAGAATAATTTAATTTTAGAATCCAAAACCCTAATCAATGGCCTTACGTTCCGAGAGATGATACGTCCGGTCCATCTATTGTTTCTGGAAGATTTCTCGTTCAAACGTTTTCGGACGAGTATTGAGAGCATAAGAGAACCGGCTATGCACAGATGCTCCCCAAATATAACCAATGGTAGAGGGTTCACCGGAATTTACCGCCAATCCAAACACGCCCTAAAAAGGCAGGCATATTCAACACACTGCATTTTCAACCGTTTTTATATAAAAAAACAGACAACCATTAAAACTTAGAAATGCCATATCTACAAAAATGCATTGTCTTGATATGAAAAAGAAAACGCGCATTTGTCTTTTCCTTTTAAGCATAAATGTAAGTTAAATGGAATATTACGAGATCAGGCAATAATGGGGCTGCAGCTATGCCAACCTAATCCGGGCAAAACAGCGAACTGGCTCCCATCCCAGCATTACCCGCACTACTGTGGGGAATAAACTCAGGCAGAGAAGAGTAAGCATCCACGGCAAACGCAGCGGCGGATCCAACGTTTTCCACATCATCGCCAGCGTTATGGTTAGCCATTGGTAATCTGTAACATGGTTCATCTAGTAGAACATCGTCCGATATGATAGACGGTAATATGCTATGAGAATTCATATACCACTGACTATCAATGTCACTGACTATCAATGTCTTTTAATTGAACAGTCCTTGTTTATTCATATGAAGGAAATGTAATCAATGATGAATTTCAACACATACCTAGTATTCATCGGTTGAAATCATATGGATGAAAATATTAAAGTTTAAAGTCATCATTCCGCAAATTCTACGGACGCTATAATGAGCTTGTTTGCGATTACAAATTATCACTAAGTCATATATTAACTGATTTGTTTCATAACCCTTGTTAGACAGTCAGTTTCTTACTAGATTTGACTACGGGTGATCCCGTTTACTTTATTTCGACTAAGGGCTCACGGCGGGTGTGACCGGTCAGCCGAGGATGCTTACTCCTCCATGGCACCTGATCCTACCTTCGCTTTTGTCAGAGGTCCGTGTTGTCCTTTACTCGATTTTGTTTATGTTTTTTTTATTATTACTACGTTTGACACGATATTAACTTTGCCTTTTTGTATAAAGATATTTTCAAATATGATAGGTTCTTTATTTGTGCCGTAAAACAGACATTCGAGCCATTGTAAGTGTTACGTGCAAGAATCCATATGCAACTCAATTGTTAATCTCAATATTTGTTTAAGTTATCAAACAATCAGAATTACAGTATATGTTGTGCTTTTTATGCCGCCATTTTCAGTATTTTAATATACGTTGTTTGCCACGAAGTTTTCCTAGAACCAAAAAACTGCATTCGAGCTACGGCTTGGGCACACTTAACATTGACAAGATGGGTTGCTTCCGGTATGAATATAAGACAAAGAAATTTGTTTGACAAATGCAAGATTTTGGTTTCATGAAATCAAATCATTTACAAAAATCAAATGGATAATGACAATGATTGAGTGATTGTACCAAGTTTGATGTTATGTACGCTAGATATCATGATCAGAGGCAAATAATGAAAAGCATGTTATGAAACAGAAGGAATTTAGTGTCTTCCTTTGAATTTGAGTTTTACGAGAGAGTAGATAAGCAAATAATACAAAGTCCATTAGCTATATACGACCATAAGATTCAGTGCAAATGATTCCCTTTCTACATTGCACAATCAATTTATACCGCATACCCTCTTTTTAAAATTAGATACCAAATAATCAACATAAAATACCTTTCCCGCCATAACTTGTTGAAAATATGGTACATATGCACGCTATGCCTCCAACCAACATAAAAGAACAGTGACATTTCTTCCGGCCCCAGCGGTCCAACCGTTGGAAACAGAGTGTGTAATCAGGAAACTCCACCCCCCCAGAAATAAAGAAATTCACGTAAAAATCTCCTCCCAGATTCCCAGTATTAAGGGACAGGCCGTAATATGTCATTGTCACGATGATCCTAAAAGTATATAAAATGTAGAATCGTATGGTAGTCAATATCTTCTAGTTCGTGGATGGTTTGACGGTGGCTTGTTCATAAAATGTTTTATTTCGCTAGATTTGTATATTTTTCAATTAATTTATTCATATCAAGATAAGCAGCTATAGGTTTCGTGTCACTAATTTAGACAAATTCATTGTGCTCTTGGCATTATGGGTTTTTATCGTATTTACAACTGTCGTGACATGAGACCTCAGTTTTTAAGGTCTCCGTAGAAAGACCCACCACTTCCTTTCTAAATGCCAAGCGTTTAACGAAGTAACATTCACAACGAAGAACCATTTTTACGTCTTAAGTTTGACAAGTGGAACAGAAACCCATCAACCTGCATATACACTACAAATACACATCGCGATTGGTCATCCTACAAACTTTAATGTGCCATATAGAAAAAGATGGCTAAATACTGACTGATATAGGATTCAATGGCCATATTATATGCATTAATAGTCAACAGCATTAATATGCATTTCTGCTCAGTCTGTCGTCATTCACCTGCTAGCAAAGTAATAGAAATAAACTCATATATGAAAGGTTTACAGTGTTGGATTCTTTTCNAAACTCATATATGAAAGGTTTACAGTGTTGGGTTCTGTTCAGTTTAGATATTGATTACGATTCACAGACTACTCGGCACTTTTTCCAGATATGTATTACAATTAATTTTTCAGTTACAACCAAGTGATTTATGATAATACATACCAATTGAAAAAAATTTATTTATATCTGATCCTCAAACAGATAAGAACAACGGGATGTGAAAAGAGACTCCAATACTCCAGCTGATTTCGTTTTCTTTGTGACGTCACCGTCGAATAATTTCTCCGGAAGTGTAACGTTGTTAATTCTGGCGGCCTTACGAATCACTTCATCTGCTTCTTCAATCCGTCCTTTACTTAACAACCATCTTGGAGACTCTGGTACAATCCTTTTTGACCAATACATTCAATTATTTGCTGTTATAGGTACACTTTTTATCAATTAAAGATGATACAAAGAAAAGAAAACAAACTATCAAAGGCAGGTGCTTACCACCAGAAGCTAATGTATAATACTATAGGTATGGATAGACACAGTTCAATCCAGAACCAGTCCCTCAAAAGATAAGCAACGCCTCCTAATAGAATCAAAGCCAAAGGAGCGAGAAAATCAGATCATGCACAGTTCCAGCATAGAGACGTTTATGGGGACCAACCAACTCCATACCTAAAACAAAATGTATCTAACGTTACAGATGGCGAACAGGGATGCTGCGTTTCTTTTATTATTTACGGGTACATGTTTTGCTACGTGAGAGTCTAATAGTACTGAGTCAGTTTGGTAATGGAATCATTAATAGAGTGTCACCTTGATTCTTTTTACCTATATTTTATTTATAATGGATTTGGGACTAGAAACTAAACTAGGAACAGCTGTTAAAGAGTCATCAGTTTTTGAACCAATTCTGCTTTGTATGAATCTTTTGATTAATTTTGAAAGCTTTTTCACTGTAATCTTGCAATGCATCCGACAACCAATAACTTCACAACTAATACCCTCACAGCTTACTATGAGGTAAAAGTCACACTGTGTCATTCAGTCAACTGAAAGCTCACTGAATGTTCTGGACAGGTGACTGACAGGGTTCTTGCATCCGGTTACTTTTTCGTAACCATTAGAACACCTTCCCGTTAACTGAATGGCATAGCTGACAACTTGACGATTTACAATCTCTATTTTGACGTTGAGCTTCTGAAACAGGGCAGGATTGTAATCATGAACCGGTCAGGATTGAATACAATGAAATATATAGAACATGACTTGAGGGTCCACTATAGCTTTCCATAATTTTTACCTAGTACAAATCCTGTCAATGTATGCCAAGCGCTGGAAAGCGCCCAACACAATCCTGATGAGAACGTACGCTAGGTAACTCGGAGCCCAGGCCAGACCAATAGTGCGACGCACATATCACAACGACGATATGCACAAGGTCCTTCTTCCGCCCAATTCTACACACAAAATGCACAGTTACAAATACTATTAACTTGTATGCTAAGAAATCCCGTATCAATGTATCTTAATCATCAGATATTATCCAATGAGAATTGGCTCTTATTTAAATGTTGGGATCAGCGGCGGAAAATAATAAGTTCATTTTAGAATTTTATAAATAAATGGAAGGCGAATTGGGCAGAAATGCCTGAGTTTAGGAATAGAAAGTGCTATTGAAATGGAGTACTAAAGCATGACTTGAAGACAATTTCCTCACACGTCAGAAAGAACTCCGAGACGAAAGCTCCGATTAGAACGCCGACAAAGAATAAGACTTGCCAAAGGATACTTTTATATCTATCGGCTGCACATCAAGTCCATCTAAATTGAAAAAGAAAGATTTGGTTCGTGTCATACTGTACGGTACTACAGTCTGCATTCGCTTGATACTTTGTTACTTCGCCATTTTATTCAGTGGAATAAAGCAATTTATCTATTACAGAAAACACAGCTTAGCCATCTCCTGATAAACGTAGAAAAATATGAAGGGTATTCATATAACGATATCAGGTTTGTTATCAGGTTTAGCAAGATTCTTACCTCAGTTGCAAAAGTAGAATCATAAACATCATTACTATACACCCATTTTGTACATTTCTTCGTATGTCTCGATGAATTTGGGCTGATATCATGTAATGTTGTCGGTACACATAGTAATTGCATCTATCATACGGAAGTGTATCATCGTCGGGATCGATGTCCGGATATACAGATCAATTTGCGACTTGTTGGAGCTCACTTTAATGTCATATGTTTCATTTGCGTAAATGGCATCAAACAGCTGAAAATAAGAATATAAAAATGATAGGTAAGTTTCTTATTCAGAAATATATTTTGAAAATTAGAAAAATATCTAAAGTAAGAGTAGAAAAGTGTAAAATTCTCATATATAAGAAATCATAGAAAGAGCCGCTGCTAGATTTTGTTATTATTGTCTGGGCGGTTACTAATAGCAGTGCAAGCTCTTAAATGAAAATTCCTAGATTCTACTGTCTCTCGCTAGTTCATACAAAAGATTTTGGCAGCATCATATCATAATTGTGTTTAGATAATGGTAATGATTTCCATATCAATTGTTTTTTAGTTTTAAAGCACTGCAAGCTATACTAACGGCAAATAATTTGTAACAGTAAAAGAACCAATAGAGTGACATATTTGTGACTGAGTATATGTAATTTTCATTGAATCAGAGTTGATTTGAAGCAGTAAATGCATCAAATCAGCAGAAAATGTCGATTCATGAATTACTGGCATCCCGTCACTAATTCCTGTTCGTCATCTCGAAACAATGACCTCGGAGGTCACCGTCGGAATACTCGCGAAAGAGAAACACGTGTTACACACGTGTCACATTAACATGCCAATTGCAAAGAAAATTCTAAAATCAAAGTTTATTTTGAGTGGCACATTTGCGTAATAATTGCTTTGTTACACATATAGTACTTTTAGTCATGCATGCCACAATGCAATATTTCAAAACATTTACTAACGTCGTTTTCCATATCTGTATGACCGTGACGTCAAGCAACGTGATTATGTTCGGCAATCATTGCGTTTGAGGCTATGGCGGAATTATTCGAAACGCTTATTCAACGATGTGCTTCTCCATCAATTTCCCCATGTTTATTTTGCGAAAATTTTCACCAGATCTTAATTATTATATAGTTATATCGGTCAGATGTTCACTTGTGCATATCTGAGTAGTTGAAAGAAGTGCCGCCAGTTACAGCTTGTATAGCTTAACAAGTCCAGTAAGATGTTCATAAGTTACAGATATGTTTAACCAGAAAAAAAATCGCTGTGCAATTAATCGATTCAATCGTTTCACGTATGTTTGTATACCAAATCAAACTGGATACATGTTAAGACTATAATCTCTGTTCACAGTGAAACATTGAAGATAACGAAGAGTGACTTCCAACGACTCCTTAAAGAATACAAATTAAGGGAACAGCAAACACAGACCTTGGCACATACCAGACGTGGGGTCAGGTGGACCACAGTAAGTAAGTGTCTCACACCCGCTGTGAGACCTATATCTCGATCAGGTAAACGGAGTTGTCTGTGGTCAAAATCAGTGTATAAAGGACAGTCTACAATTGACATGAAACGCGGCAAGACAGCATTTGACTCAAATACAGGATGTAAAAAAAATTTGTTCTGTAATGCAGTTTTTTATTTCTTTTTTTTTTTTTTTTTTTTTTTTTTTGTTTTTTCTTTTTTTTTTTGGTTTATTGTTTTGTTTTTGCTTTGGTTTTTTTTTTTTTTTTTTTTTTTTTTTTTAATTTCTATCCCTTTCTCTAAATCACCCACAAACACAAGAAGAAACACATTAACGCAACGTCAAAAGACGGTCGGAAACCATAAAACTCTAGTTGTTCATCAAGAGAAATTTGTAAACATGTTTTAATGTAATAATCATATATAACATTATTACTAATATTGTAACAATATTTTCAAAACCTTTAGGTAGATCCACCCTCAGGAATTCTAAGGAATTTATGTGTGCAAACTTTAAAATTCTTTTCTTTTTTACTCATTTTATAGTTAAATCTAATTAATTATGAAAGAAAATGTGTATGTTCCACATTATTTAAGATGTCAACAGCAAAAAAACAGAAGTGTGGGTTACATCAGAAAATCGCACATTTGAATAATTTTCGTAGAACAGAATTGAATAAATAAATAAAAATGACAAATTTTAAATGTTAGCAGTTTCGAAAATGCCTTATTGTAAATATGCATCAATTTAACGGGCATATTAGGAAAATCAATGTAGAAACACCTAAGGTAGAGGAAATTGCCACCATAGGAGTTTATTGCACTTGACAATATTTTTTTACCATATAATTAATTAATTAATCTATGGGAAATGAACAATTTTTCACTTATCAAAAGTTTAACCAAATTATTTATTATATCCAGTGAATGAAATTCTTTAGAAGATATATTTTCGTATCATGTGCAAATTTTTAATGAAATAAAAGATTTTTTGAAAAACCTAATGACATCAACACGAGGGTGGATCATCCTTAAAATGAATTTTTAAGGATGTCCAACTATTCTGCGTAAGAAATAAATGCCTTTTGTTTGATTCGCAGCTTAGGACTTTATTTCACCTTGATTTGATTGCAAAACACCCAACATAACACCCCCCCCCAAAAATAATGTTTTATGTTTATAACCTCAACGTATGAATTCGCTCTTTTTTTTTAAATATACATGAATATTTTGAAACGCATGCATGAAACAGTGGGTTTTTCTTTTTATTGCAGTCACGGGCGAAAGTTAGTACCACGACCTCGAGGTCGGCTGTCTCCGCAAAATATTCCGATTGGCGACGCCGCGTGTGCTCGGCGAAGCCAGGGCTGCGTTCAAGATTGTAGCGGCTAGAAAATAGGTATCTTGAACGCCATGTATGAATTAACGCTTGTTTTTGCTACGTCAGGCTAGCCTAGCATGCCGTTCAAGATCGTAGCGCTACGAGCACCTACGTAGCCGCTACAATCTTGAACGCAGCCCTGCAAGGCTTCACCCGAGACACTCGGCTGTCTCCATCGGAATATTTGCGGAGACAGCCGATCTCGAGTGTCTGGTACTAAATTAAATATTGCTGCATCACGATTGCCTATTCTATATTTGCATCATGTTTTGAATTAAACGCCCTTTCTAAACTAGAATGAATATATATTTTTTAATCGGAAAACATTTCCCCACTAGGAGCCAACATATTACACCTTTAATATTTTCCTTTATTTTTCTACACATATTAGGTTCGCAGAAACACATAACTACTTCATATAACCGACTGCCTTCGGGCGGCCGGTATTGATAAACATATGGCATATCATGACTCACTGCATAATATGCAATAAATACGGTAATCAAAATTAAACTTTTTTCATATCAACTTCCTCAGGGCCATAACCAGGAATTTCTATTGGGGTACACAAGACTACTTGGGGCAAGGGGTCTGTGGGCCACTTTAGCCTTTCCGCTAGTCTAGGGCTAACCCTGGTAAGGGTCTAGGAGGCGAAGCCCCTGGAAGTTGAGAGATTTTAGCATTTTCATTGGGTCTGGAGGCCCCCAGCGGGTCCAGGACGGGCCTTGGAAGTTGAGAGGTTTTAGCACTTTTATTTTGAAATGAAGGCGCACATGTCCGTAGTGCAATGCCCAGGTTACGGTCTTGTTCCTTACAATGCATCAAAGAAAAATATATGGGTATGAATGCGAATCCACTACAATACGTTGGAAATGCTTACGGATAAATTCAAGTGGCTGACTTTATACTTTTATCACATTATTTTTAAATCTTAAATGATTTCGAACCCCAGGAGGTTCCATTTGAAACATTGTATGGTCTGCCATTGGGTCAAATGCTGTCTGATATGTGGCAATTGTTAAACCGTTTTTATAGACTGATTTGACTACAGATTGTTCCGTTTACCTGATCAAGACAATGGACTCAAGGTGGTTGTGACTGGTATACAGGGGATGCTTACTCTTCCTAGGCACCTGATTCCACCTCTGGTGTGTCCAGGGGTCCGTTTTTGCCCAACTCTTGTTTTGTATTATAACATAAATATTATTTGGGACACACAAGATTTACTGCCTTTATATTCAATTTTTTCAAGATTAAGAAATATTTATGAAGAAACATACAGAGACCATTTGGTTTCCAGGATAAATCTATCGTGAAAAAGTTATTTACAACGGTGATAGAAACATCTTGAAATGTATACCGGTATTCAGAATTGTCTAATAGGTATTTTTTCTTGTGCTTTTAAGCGCTAAATTTCACGTTATATTCGGTTCAAGATGAGAATACTTACAGCAAATTTAGAAGCAAAGCATAAAATGATATGAACTTGTAATTTCCAGGGAAGCATACAAAATTTTACACAACCAATCACCCTTTTATATACAAAAAAAAATCTAGTTAATTTTAAAGAACAAACTCATTATTCCAGGAGAGAAAAGCAAGCTTTTCAACCAAAGGTTAACACTACCAGATATGGTTTGAAATCTTTCCGTTACGAGGCACCGCGGTTCTGGAACAGCCTGCCAAATGAAATCAGACAAGCAGATAACTACAAATTCTTTGGCAGACTGCTCCAGACCAGGGAGGATCCTCTCTGTAGTTGTCCAGCTTGTAACTAATTAACCTAACTATGTGGGTTTTTTTTTTCTTTCTTCCTTATTTATTCTCCTTGTCTGAAGTTTTTTTTGTTTTATTATACCTAAGCAAGTGCTTGTATTTGTTTTAGTCTTTTAGTTTTCTGCCTATCTTAACCTATCTGTTTAGTTATTTAATTAATGCATGTTTGCAGTTTTATTTATTTCATGCTTTCTGTGTATTGTTATGCCTTGTACTGTTTCTATGTCTGTTTGTCTTCGTACAGCTTTTTGTTTGTTTTTTACCTTTGTTTTTTACCTTTGTCGAAATACAAGCTCTTCAGAGCTTATGTTTGTATTTATATAAATTCGATGCAAAATAAAGTTTCTGTATCTGTATCTGTATGACTTGGTATCATATACTGACCACCGTTTTGACACTAATACTAACCGATGTTTTGGCATATAATAACCATGTTTTGGTATTAATACTAACCGATGTTATGACACTAATACTAACCAATGTTTTGGTACTAATACTAACCGATGTTTTGGTACTCCGAGAAGAAACACAGATATAACCATGATAACACCAGCCGTAGATGACGGGAGACATACTGTCAGGAAATACAAGATCTTCTGGTACCTCCCAAATTCTCCTAGTTTAATCAAAATATCATCGAAATTCATTTTTTTTT